>OW121745.1:2363500-2581874 GCA_933228675.1 Stomorhina lunata
ATCAGTTTTTCTATAGAAAAAATAAGTTTTTCTATAGAAAAAATAAGTTTTTCTATAGAAAAAATAAGTTTTTCTATAGAAAAAATAAGTTTTTCTATAGAAAAAATAAGTTTTTCTATAGAAAAAAATAAGTTTTTCTATAGAAAAAATAAGTTTTTCTATAGAAAAAATAAGTTTTTCTATAGAAAAAATAAGTTTTTCTATAGAAAAAATAAGTTTTTCTATAGAAAAAATAAGTTTTTCTATAGAAAAAATAAGTTTTTCTATAGAAAAAATAAGTTTTTCTATAGAAAAAATAAGTTTTTCTATAGAAAAAATAAGTTTTTCTATAGAAAAAATAAGTTTTTCTATAGAAAAAATAAGTTTTTCTATAGAAAAAATAAGTTTTTCTATAGAAAAAATAAGTTTTTCTATAGAAAAAATAAGTTTTTCTATAGAAAAAATAAGTTTTTCTATAGAAAAAATAAGTTTTTCTATAGAAAAAATAAGTTTTTCTATAGAAAAAATAAGTTTTTCTATAGAAAAAATAAGTTTTTCTATAGAAAAAATAAGTTTTTCTATAGAAAAAATAAGTTTTTCTATAGAAAAAATAAGTTTTTCTATAGAAAAAATAAGTTTTTCTATAGAAAAAATAAGTTTTTCTATAGAAAAAATAAGTTTTTCTATAGAAAAAATAAGTTTTTCTATAGAAAAAATAAGTTTTTCTATAGAAAAAATAAGTTTTTCTATAGAAAAAATAAGTTTTTCTATAGAAAAAATAAGTTTTTCTATAGAAAAAATAAGTTTTTCTATAGAAAAAATAAGTTTTTCTATAGAAAAAATAAGTTTTTCTATAGAAAAAATAAGTTTTTCTATAGAAAAAATAAGTTTCTATAGAAAAAATAAGTTTTTCTATAGAAAAAATAAGTTTTTCTATAGAAAAAATAAGTTTTTCTATAGAAAAAATAAGTTTTTCTATAGAAAAAATAAGTTTTTCTATAGAAAAAATAAGTTTTTCTATAGAAAAAATAAGTTTTTCTATAGAAAAAATAAGTTTTTCTATAGAAAAAATAAGTTTTTCTATAGAAAAAATAAGTTTTTCTATAGAAAAAATAAGTTTTTCTATAGAAAAAATAAGTTTTTCTATAGAAAAAATAAGTTTTTCTATAGAAAAAATAAGTTTTTCTATAGAAAAAATAAGTTTTTCTATAGAAAAAATAAGTTTTTCTATAGAAAAAATAAGTTTTTCTATAGAAAAAATAAGTTTTTCTATAGAAAAAATAAGTTTTTCTATAGAAAAAATAAGTTTTTCTATAGAAAAAATAAGTTTTTCTATAGAAAAAATAAGTTTTTCTATAGAAAAAATAAGTTTTTCTATAGAAAAAATAAGTTTTTCTATAGAAAAAATAAGTTTTTCTATAGAAAAAAATAAGTTTTTCTATAGAAAAAATAAGTTTTTCTATAGAAAAAATAAGTTTTTCTATAGAAAAAATAAGTTTTTCTATAGAAAAAATAAGTTTTTCTATAGAAAAAATAAGTTTTTCTATAGAAAAAATAAGTTTTTCTATAGAAAAAATAAGTTTTTCTATAGAAAAAATAAGTTTTTCTATAGAAAAAATAAGTTTTTCTATAGAAAAAATAAGTTTTTCTATAGAAAAAATAAGTTTTTCTATAGAAAAAATAAGTTTTTCTATAGAAAAAATAAGTTTTTCTATAGAAAAAATAAGTTTTTCTATAGAAAAAATAAGTTTTTCTATAGAAAAAATAAGTTTTTCTATAGAAAAAATAAGTTTTTCTATAGAAAAAATAAGTTTTTCTATAGAAAAAATAAGTTTTTCTATAGAAAAAATAAGTTTTTCTATAGAAAAAATAAGTTTTTCTATAGAAAAAATAAGTTTTTCTATAGAAAAAATAAGTTTTTCTATAGAAAAAATAAGTTTTTCTATAGAAAAAATAAGTTTTTCTATAGAAAAAATAAGTTTTTCTATAGAAAAAATAAGTTTTTCTATAGAAAAAATAAGTTTTTCTATAGAAAAAATAAGTTTTTCTATAGAAAAAATAAGTTTTTCTATAGAAAAAATAAGTTTTTCTATAGAAAAAATAAGTTTTTCTATAGAAAAAAATAAGTTTTTCTATAGAAAAAATAAGTTTTTCTATAGAAAAAATAAGTTTTTCTATAGAAAAAATAAGTTTTTCTATAGAAAAAATAAGTTTTTCTATAGAAAAAATAAGTTTTTCTATAGAAAAAAATAAGTTTTTCTATAGAAAAATAAGTTTTTCTATAGAAAAAATAAGTTTTTCTATAGAAAAAATAAGTTTTTCTATAGAAAAAATAAGTTTTTCTATAGAAAAAAAAGTTTTTCTATAGAAAAAAAAAGTTTTTCTATTGAAAAAATAAGTTTTTCTATAGAAAAAATAAGTTTTTCTATAGAAAAAATAAGTTTTTCTATAGAAAAAATAAGTTTTTCTATAGAAAAAATAAGTTTTTCTATAGAAAAAATAAGTTTTTCTATAGAAAAAATAAGTTTTTCTATAGAAAAAATAAGTTTTTCTATAGAAAAAATAAGTTTTTCTATAGAAAAAATAAGTTTTTCTATAGAAAAAATAAGTTTTTCTATAGAAAAAATAAGTTTTTCTATAGAAAAAATAAGTTTTTCTATAGAAAAAATATGTTTTTCTATAGAAAAAATAAGTTTTTCTATAGAAAAAATAAGTTTTTCTATAGAAAAACGTTGCCTTTAAAACTAGATGTGTTCACTGATTTTGTTTTAAAGGACAAAAGACATATTTTACAGAATCTTTATTTTGTTACTCTCGACAAGTGAAGTTTTAAAATATCTAATATTGACCCTAGTTTTACAAACGAACACGCTGAAGATTTGGCAAACCTAGTTGCTTTTTAGTTCTAGTGACAATTTATGCCTTCAAACTGCAAGGTTAGTTTTTTGATCGTAAAAAACTCACCAGCGAATTACTGCATAGAAAAACAACAAAAACAACTTAAAAAACAAACAAGGCTTTTGCCTTGTATACAAAAACAACAAAATAAAGAAGAAAAAATATGTTATTGAAACTTATGTTGTTGTTTTTCTGTTTTCCTGGTAATGTCGAGTCAGTTTAACACAAATTTAACTAATTAATTCTTTCTTTCACCCTCCCCACCCCCTGAAGATCACTTTTAAATAGTTAATTTTACTTGTGCCAATTAAATTTAATAAAATATTTGTGAAGTTTTTTTGATTCTTTGTTTTATATTTCTTGATAGTTTTTGTTTCTAGTCACTGGCAGTCGACCGTTTTAGTTCATTTTAGTCAAAATTGTATCTTTCATATTTTCAAAATAGTTATGAGAATTAATTTTACTGCGAGAAACATTTTTGTTTTCAAAAGAACGTAAAACTTAATGCAAAAATGAAAAAATTCATATTCTTTCTTTTTACTGTCGTATAAAATAGTTCCTAGAAGCTAAAATCATTTTAGCACACCACGAAAATATGTGAAGGAAATACCTAGTAAATTTATACATGAAATTTTGGAAATAGTTTTTGATTTTAGTTTTTATTCAAATGAAAAGGTGAGAGATGTCATATTTTATATTTGTTTAAAATAAAAATATGAATACGATTCATATTTACTTCAAATATGATAGTTTGGGAAAAAAACTAAATATTAAACCCTGGTGACGGTAGTTTGATGTTTTTTTGTCGATTGTTTGATGATTGTTTGATGGTTGATTGATGATTGACTGACGATTGCTTGACGGTAATTTGATTACAATTTGACGATTGTTTGATAATCCATAAATATAAGAAAAATATTCGCGTCTGTTGTATGTTGTTTGACATGTATGGGCCCATTGCTTTCGAAAATGTTTAAAGCAAACATTAATATGGAGTACAGCCAATCACTAAAGTCAATTAAATACATATGCAAATATATTAATAAAGGATTCAGTTAAAAAATTAATAATAAATATTTCATAATTTATAATTTTTAAAGAAATGGTTAACACAGCAATAAGTAAAAATCTTTTACTATCAACCCGGACAATGCCGGGTGCAAGCAGCTAGTTTGAAATAAAGCAGAGTTAGTTTTCTTTAATATTCCATTAATTTTTTTTTGCAAAAATTGTTAATTTTTGGTTGAAATTTCTCAAAAATAAAAATATAACCCATTTTTCCCCATACATCATTATATTCGTTGAAAAACATTTGAAATCAAAGAAAACAAATTTTCCTGTCACCCTAATACACATGTTATTTAAAACAGGTCGTGAATGTTTCCCTTGCAGTAAACTAAAACATGCATACTGACATATGTAGATAAAATAGATGGGGAAAAGTTCATTCCTCAAGACATTATTGATTTATTTAAATAAAGTATGAAAACCCTTTCTTCGTTTGACAGTTACAAAATAGTTTGTGTAGTTGGTTGTGGGGTTGGTTTAAAGGTAGTCCGAGAATAAGAAACAAATTGCTTTTTAGAATTATGGTTAATTTGTTTTTCAAATTAAATGTGTCTATTAAAATTGCAATAATATTGGAAACCATGGTTGCAGTTAGTAGTTTGCCGCCAATTTTAAGAATTGGCGGTATATTTTCTGAAACGCAAAGAAATGGTCCGGCAGAATTGGCTTTCAAGTATGCTGTTTATAGTATAAATCGTGATAAGGGCTTATTGCCAGAAACAAATTTAGTATATGATATTCAATATACAAATGAATTTGATTCGTTCAATGCTTGCAAAAAAGGTATATATTATCGACACAGAAATTTCAAATAAATAATAATAATCAATAAATATAACAGTGTGTAAACAAATTAGTTACGGTGTTCAAGCTATATTTGGTCCATCGAGCAGTCTTATTAGTTCACATGTGCACTCGATTTGTGACGCTTTAGACCTACCACATTTGGAGTCTCACATTGACACCGACAATGAAGTTGGGTTAAGGGAAGAATTTGCCATAAATTTACATCCGTATCAGACTTATATAAATGATGCATTTATGGATGCTATTCATTATTTAAACTGGACAAAAATTGGAATCTTACATGAAAAATATTATGGTAAGTTAAATAAGCACAACCAGACAAAAAATGATACCATTCGAAATAAATATTTAAAGGTACAATAAATAAACTCCCAAATACAATAAGTCCCGTCATCAAAATAAAACAACGCACAAAAAAATGTTTATAAAAAAGTGATTTTAACCCCTAGGCTGAAGTGGTAGTCTAGTAGACATGAACAGTGACTAAGTTTTGTTATAAAATAAATTTTCTGAAAAAAAAAACGGGCATATGGATGTAAACATTAGGGTGGGTTTTTTTTACTTTTGTCTCTGATCGACTTCTAATAGTGAATGTGGCCAAATTATGTCAGTCGGAAGTGTGCAAAATATTATTCATTTATTTTTAGGAAAAGAGCCCGCGCAACGGGCCCGACGTTTTTGAGAAACATAAGAGTATCTACAGTTTTTGCTACATTTCGACCATTCACGATTTATTTTTTTTGACAACACGCTAAAGGATAAATGATTTATCATTTCAAGATTTGTAAGCACTTAATAGTTTAATTTTGTTAAAATATAAAAATATTTATTTAGTTTTTTTCATATTCAAAAGTGGGTAATATTTCTCAGGTGGGTTTCAAAACTCATTTTTTAATTTTTCGAAAGTTGTTAAACAAATATTCTAAATTTGAATTTCTCTCATCGGTGTGTTAAAATACATAAATAAGACAATAAAACTCAAAAAATTGTGGGCGATATCTTTAACCATTTCGCCATACCTTCTGTTCGAATAAGTCGAATTTCGCAAAAAAGACATTTTTTGCTCATAATTTGAATAAATGCATAATAAATCTTATTTTTGTTTAATTTTAGTAATGTTAATATGGAATAAAATTCTCGATACTACGGAAAATATAAACAGATTTTCTTTATAATAAAAATTGGGTAGACCTAACCCCATTATTCCGGGGTCAAAGGTTAAAAATTTGATTTTAATATTAATAATTTGTTAGAGAATTTTCATATATATACTTAAAAGTAAATATAATACACCGGGATTAAGGATTTTTATTTAAAAAACATATTTTAATCCTTAACAGACATGGGGGCAACATGATTTTGGCACTTTGTTCAGAATATTTTGATTAAAAAGCATAAATGTTAGTATTTGACACTGAGATTAAGTATTTTTATTGTAAAAATTATTTTAATCCTAGGAAGTGTCAAAAAAATTTTCGGGACATTATTGTCTCCATATCTTTTTAGGGTTAATACTTTAAACTTAATCTTAGTGTAAAATATTTACTTATTGCCATTTTATAAGAAGTCGCTGGAAAAAATGTCAAAAAATGTTGGTTATTTTTTGTTCCAATGTCCTTAAAGGGTTAAAATATTTTTTATAATAAAAAAACCTTATCTTAGTGTCAAATAATATCTTTTATGCTTTTTTATCAAAATTCGCTGAAAAAAATTAAAAAAAAAAAAATTGTGTAATATTTGCCCCCATATCTATTAAGGGTTAAAATATTTTTTTAAATAAAAATCCTTAATCCAAGTGTATTATATTTACTCTTAAGTATATTTATTCAAATTCTCTACTAAATTAATAATAATAAATATTTAAAAAAAATACAAAAAATCAAATTTTCACCTTTGACCCCGGAAAACAAGAGTCTTCACAATTTTTAAAAAGAAAATCTCTTTATATTTTTCATAGTATCGAGAATTCTATTCCATATAAACATTGCTAAAATTAATCAAAAATAAGACTTATTATGCATTTATTCAAATTATGAGCAAATTTTGCGAAATATGACTTATTCGAACAGAAGGTAAGGCGAAACGGTTAACTATATCGACTTAATTTTTTCGAGTTTTACTGTCTATTTATGTACTTCAACACGCTTTGTTAAACAAATTAAAAAAAAAAAATAATAAACAAGTAAGAGTGCTATATTCGGCTATGCCGAACCTTAAATATCCTACACCGATGGTATTTCAAAAGTAAAGAGAAAGAGTTTTTGGTCAATTACAAGTATGTATGTTTCTGAAGACTGGTTTAGGTGAGTCCGTCAAAAATACTAATATATGTATATTAATTTTTTGATCTGAGAAAGTTTCAAATCTCGATAATTAACACGGCTTTTAAATGTATGTATGTCCTCATATATTTAATTTTTGGGCGATATATGAATAATACTTTAATTAGAAAATGACCTTGTTTCATATTGGGTCAAAAACATTTTGGAGGTAGATTGAAATACAAACAATTTCAGAAATTACACAACATTGTAACATTTGTTTTAATGAGAATATTTAGCGGACCTATTTAGATTAGATTTTTGGCAAAAACACTTACGTAAGATATGAATAAAGGCCAACATAATGTTCAAAAGTCACTTATTTAAGATATATTTCGGTATGCTTAAATAAAATAAGAATATTTAGCGGACCTATTTATATTATACTTTTGGGAACAACACTTACGAAGGATAATAAAGGCCATCATAATGTTCAAAAGACATATTTCGGTATGCTGAAATCAAGTTTGATGATCTTCTAGATGGCATACCGACATAACTTATATGTATATGTAGGTATTAGATGTTAATAGTGTTCTACGAAGTACACTATTAAATTGCAACATATACTTCCACTTACACCTGAGATATACCCAAAACTAGAAATTCGATGCTAAATTAATTGCTTTTCGCAATTCCATAAAAATTCCACAATTTGTTGATATTATACCGATATGAATTATATATCAGATCTTAGAAAATCCTCCAAGCAAAACGATATTAAAATAGGTACATTACAATCTGAGATATTGCCAAAACTCTTAATTCGTTGCTCCAATTATCAAATTTAATATACGCAGCATGCTATTAAATTTCATCAAAATCGGTCTATAAACACCAGAGATATCGCCAAAATTTGATGAGAATTTAAAAAAAAAATTGTTAAAAAACTGTATTTTTCAAACAAAAAAAAAATAAGATATCTCGTCAAACAACCGTGTTAAAAAAATTTTTTTTTTGAACATATTACTAAATTTCATCAAAATCGCTAAATTAATAACTGAGATATCGCCAAAACAAAAGATATCGATGTACGCAAATTGGCAAATTTTGGAAAAATTAAAAAAAAATAAATTAAATTTCATCGAAATCGCCAAAATTTAAAATTCGATGAGAAATTAAATTTATTTTTTTTAACTTTATTTTTCCAAAAAAAAAAATTATAAAAAAAAATGTTTTTTTTTAATTTTTGAACTGTATATCAAATTTTAGGAAATCATTCAACGCAGCACATTATTGAATTTCATCAAAATCGGTAGATCAATAACGATGTACGCAAATTGACAAATTAAAATTTTTTTTTAAACTGTATTTTTTAAAATTTTTTTTGGATTATATATCAGATTTTAGAAACTACTTCAAGGCATTTTTTTCAAAATCGGTCTATAAACACCACACACGCTGCACACTATTGAATTTCATCAAAATCGGAAGATCAATAACCGAGATATCGCCAAAGCAAAAGAATTGAACTTTTTTTTAAAAACAGCATTTAAAAAAAATTAAATTCGTCATCGAAGTTTAGTATTTTAGCGATATCTCGGGTGTTTATGGACAGATTTTAATGAAATAAATAGCGTGCTGCATAGGGAAATTTCCTAAAATCGGGTGTATAATTCGTCTGGGTACACAGACCAGGAGCTCAACAGACATACAGACGGACATGGCTAAATCGACTCTGCTGGCGATTTTGAGTCGATCGGTATAATTTTTATGGGGTCTAAGGCGAATAACGAAAAAATTACAAACCGAATGACAAACTTATAATACCCTTTTACCTATTGGTGAAGGGTATAAAATGAGTTTTGAAACCCACTTGAGAAAAATTACCTATTTTCGAAACAAAATTAAACTATTAAGTAGCTATAAGTCTTGAAATAATAAATCATGTCTTACATTACCAGCTTTTGTCTCAAGTACTTTTTTTGCGGTTTATCATTAGGCGTGTTGTCAAGGACACGAATTTTAGAGGAGAAATCGCAATAACTCCAAAACTGTTTTATGGATTTCAACTTTTTATGTCTTTTAGGAAATCCGCATTAGTTCACTTTTAGATTTCATTACTTTTTCTTTAAAAAATAAATCGTAAATGCACGAAATGTAGCAAAAACTGCAAATGCTCCCATTTTTGCTCATACAAATAGGCTCAAAAACTTTAGGTCCGTTGCGCGAACTCGTATACTAAAAATAAATTGATAATACTTTGCACATTTCCGATTGACATAATTTCACTATTAGAAGTCGATCAGAGACAAAAGTCAAAAAATGATGCATGTTAAAGAACTTCGATGCAAAATTGTTATATTAGTTTAAAAGATATAAGTGGCCAAATTAAAAATATTAACTTGGTGCTATTATATTTATCGGCACTGTCCTTTCACATCATACCTTTTAATAACGTCTGCATCTTTCTTAGAACGGAGTAAAGAATACTGACTTGATACAGCTTTTTTACGAATCTCTATAAGAAAGTTGGTTTTATTAAAATCAATGGCTATTATGGTGGATCGCTTTTTTAATTTGTCTCTGATCGACTTCTAATAGTGAAATTATGTGACTAAATTATGTCAATCGGAAGTGTGCAAAATATTATTCATTTATTTTTGGTAGCATTTTATATGATTACTGGGGTCTGTCATTTTGTGACTTTTGTCTCTGCACGACTTCTTATAGTGAAATTATTCATTTATTTATTATTCATTTATTTTTAGGATACGAGGCCGCGCAACGGTCCCAAAGTTTTTGAGCCCATTTGTGTGGAGAAAAATTTTAGTATTTACAGTTTTTGCTACTTTCGTCCATTTACGATTTATTTTTCAAAGAAAAAGTAATTGAATCTACAAGTGAACTAATGCAGATTTCCTAAAAGACAAACAAACTTAACAACTTTCAACTTATTAATATTATATATGTATAGAAATCTCGGACTAAATTTTAAAACGGGATGTAGACTATTGAAACTTGTTAGTATAACTTTATCTACATTTCAAAAATCATCCAAATAAATTTACCCAGTTATAGGTATTGTATTTATAACGGGGAAGGGGCCATATCCTGCCCGATCCTTTTAATGTTTTTCTGAAGTACGGCCATTTGGTGCACTATTTACCTTATTTGGGCCCTTTCTGGGCCAAGTTTTGACAAAACATATCCCATAACCACCTTAAAGGAAAGTTCTATCTAAAAACGAAAACAGCTCAAGCTATTGGCCTTTTGTACAAATTCAAAAATAAATTTCTACATGAAACAAAACTTTTTATATATAACGCGTTAGTGCAAAGCCATTTTAACTATTTAGTATCGTTTATGGATATAAGAATACTAGTGAACTAAAAGCTTTACAGGGAGTTCAAAATAAAGCGTTAAAGACAGTTGCAAATTTTCCCCAGAGATTCTTAACCATATCACTATATAATGATGTTTTTGATTCCATTTTTCCTATTCATGCCTTATATAAATATCAGCTCTTGCTATTCATGTTCAAATGCATAATTAACATTGGATATCACACTTTGCAGTTTTCAAGAAATCAGCATAATTATAACACTGCTTTACAGCCTAGAAGTACCAAGAACGCCACATGCCTAGGTCGGCTAATTTGGACCTCCTTAACACGAAAAACGCTAAAAAAAATTTTCCCAAGTACCGTTTTTTAGATAACGGTACTTTAGTGTTTTTCGGTATATAGTCCCACTCAATGCCTTCTGTAGCCCAACGGAAAAGTCCGATCGAGATATATGGCATATCTGTGGAGAGACAATCGATTGGCCTTTCCGCCGATATGCCACAAATTTCTAGCAGGCATAACGGCTGAGTTATGGCATCTCAAAATTTGCATATTTTTTATATTTGAAAAGCGAATGCAATGGAGAAACCAGTTAAACCATACAACAGATTGTTATTTTTGTTTAACTGAAAAGGGTATCGGATGTAAAATTGAAGCAGTTTATCCAGTAGTAAGCTCGGTGACGATGCCAGTGCCACACTCAGTATCTTGCCCCAAACCGCAGCTGATTATAGCTGAGCCCACAGAAATACGAAAAAGAACAATAAAAAATGATTCATCTGATGAGTGGAGCGAATCGGAAATGCAATGAAATAAGAAACCACATTTACTTACTCAGGCCGAGCTTAATGATTTGTGCCGAGATTTGTATTTGCCGAAATTGAAATCTGAATTACTTGCATCGCGATTGCAACAGTGGAGATATTGTGCTCCTGAGACACGTGTTACATATTACCGTGATCGCAGCAAACAATTTGCACCTTTTTACTCAAAAACGGAAAACTGTTGTTTTTGTGCCAACATATGTGGTCTTTTCCAAGCTCTCCAACAAAATTATGATCCAGAAGAATGGCGTCTTTTTCTGGATAGAGGGAAGGATAGTTTGAAGGCAGTCTTTCTTCATAAAGGGAATACGAAACCATCAATTCCAATCGGATATGGAAAATACATAAAGGAATCATATCAATCAAAGAACTTCTTGATGTCATACATTATGACCAACATCAATGGAAAGTTTGCTCCGATTTTAAATTAGTTGCCATACTATCTGGATTGCAAGGGGGCAATACGAAGTTTCCCTGTTTTCTATGTCTATGGGACAGCCGTTACTATCAGAATCACTACACCAAAAAAGTTTGGCCCGAGCGAAGTGGACGTACGTACGGAGAGTATAATATCAAAAATGACCCACTCATTCCTCAGGAGAAGATAATACTTCCCCCATTGCATATTAAGCTCGGGTTATTTACAAATATTGTGAAAACGTTGCTGAAAGACAGTCTTGCCATGAACTACCTAAAACAAAAATTTCCGAGAGCCACAGCGAGCAAAATTGAAGCCGGTATATTCGATGGACCTCAAATTCGGGCTCTGTACGGTGACCAAGAATTTAATAAGTGTTTAGATCCAGCTCATTTGGAGGCATGGGAAGCATTCCAGAACATCGTTCAAAATTTCTTGGGAAACTACAAAAGTCCTGATTACTCTGAGAAGATCGACATATTACTGGAAAAATTCAATGCCATTGGTAAGCATATCAGAAAGACCCTTATCATTTGGAAATTTATTCTTCTAACTTTTAGGTTCAAACATGACAGCCAAGTTACAATTTTTATTTAGTCAAAAAACGAAATGAAAATGAAAAATTTTGAAAAAAACGTAAAAAATTTGCAAATTTTGAATTTTGAGGTGCCATAACTCAGACATTTTTTGCCTGCTAGAAATTTGCAGCATATCGACGGAAAGGTCTTTCCACTGATATGCCATATATCTCGATCGGACTTTTCCATTGGGATACACAAGGGTTTGAGTGGCATCATATACCGAAAAAACAGTACTTGGGAAAATTTTTTTTAGCGTTTTTCGTGTTCAGGAGGTCCAAATTAGCCGATCTAGGCATGTGGCGTTCTTGGTACTTTTCCAAATTAATAATTTGTAAAGCAGTGTAATACACGAAATAAATAACAGAAATTTGGCAGTCGTTCGGTGTAGATTGAAGACAACTAAGCAACGAATTGAATGGATATCCGCGAATTTAACAATTTACCAGAAAATATAAAAACTATAACTCAAATTTCGTCTTTTAAAAGACTATTAAAAAGTTAGATCTTAAGCAATTTAGAGCAGATTCTGACATAAAAATATGATCTCGATTTTAGAAATATGTATGAAATATATATATTGTACAAATGTATGTATATATTACAGTTTTTTATTTATCTTTATTCTCATTTTTTTATTCAAATTTATAAAAAATATTTTTTAAATTATTTGCTAACTCACCTCTACAATGCCACTATGGCGCAGAGGTAACAGAATGTATATTTTTAAAATTAAGGAAATAAAAAATCTAATATTTAAAAAAAATTCAAAATTTCATCAAAATCAGTCGAACAGAAGTTAACCTTTTTTAAACAAATAAACAACTTAAGAAACAAATTTATAATATGTGACAAGTTTTTGTGAAAAGAAAATTTTTTTCGAATTTTATAACTTTTTCCACGGACACTAGGTTTAAAAGTTTTGTTCTGTAAGTTTGAGACAAATCGGACAACATTCTATGGGTGCGCATCGGGTCCAAAGTTTAAAAGCCCATTTGTATGGGGAAAATTGCGATATTTTTTATTTTTGATAAATTTACAAGAAAATAATAATGGAATATTAAAGAAATCTAGCACAGCTTTATTTCAAGTGGTCAAAAACTAAAATCCATGAAGTAGTTTTCTAATTATTCCATTTTTCCCTTGAATAATATTCAGTGAATATTCATGTCCTTGAAAACGCGCCTAAGGATATGCATCAAAAATTGTATGTTGAAAATAATGAAATTTAAAAACAAGTAAGAAAGTGCTATAGTTGGTCAAGCCCGACCATACGATACCCTTCACCACTAAGGCCAAAGGTTTTCTTTTTTCTGTATTAAGAAAAATATTTGGTAAATTTTGCCATCATACAAACATTTTCTCAAAATTTATATATTTCATTTCATTTATTTACATAAGAACTAGAGCCAATTTTGTCAAATTAATCATAGGCAATACAATTCAATTCTTATACTAATTTTAATATTAAAAATAATATTTGATATTTCTGTTGATTTAAAAACAATTTCAAAGCCAAAGTTTAACTATAGCTTACCCCCCCAAAAGATACAAAGAATAAGTATTAAAACAATTAATAATATTTATATGATTGATAAAAGAGACTTATGGTTGAATTTATTAATACATTAAATATTTTCCAATAAAACATTTTCGAATGATTTTAGCGAATATGAAAAACGCCTGTCATGATATGGCACAACCGAGTTCCATAATCGGGCAGCACGCACCCCAAATGATCTTTCTTTTGTAAGAGTTGAATGCGCAGGTATTAACAAGGTATTTGTTCTAGAGGAATTCCCAAAAGTGAATTTCCGAATTTGATATTCTGGACTACCCGTTTGTATAATTTTGTAAAAAATTAACATAATTCTAACTGATATATAATCATTAAAATCGCAATCTAATAAATTTCTGCTAAACGCCGATACATGATCTCTTAATCTAAGATTATAAATACCCTATTGAAACATTTTTTTAGTCTTATCCGATTATGTTGAGTAGTTCCAGAGTAAAATTCTATACCGTACAGAAAAATAGGAAGGCATAAAGATACGGCTACAGTTTTTTTAATTTCTATTGGAAGATGATAACCAACTGCGTATAATTTTCTAAATGTTGTAACTGTCCTAGAAATTATATAATTTATATGTATATTAAAATCTAGTTTCGAATCTAAATAGAATCCAAGAACTTTATAATGATCAACATAATTGATTTCAAAGTTATTTAATAAAAGTTTTGGTTTTCTAAATGAACTAAAAGAAAAGAACATTACATTTGTTTTCAATGGATTTAAATCCAAAAAGTTAGACTTAGAAAGAAGTTGTATGTCATCAGCATATATAAAACATTGGGAGAAGACAATATTCAAATATATATCGTTCGTATACACCATAAATAGTGTCGGTGAAATTATTGATTCTTGCGGAACTCCTCTTTACATTCAACATATTGTGATCGCCCCACCAAAAATGAAAATAACAATCTGCACGCTGATTTACTGAAATTAAATTGACTATAGAGTTTTTTATTAAAACATTATGGCTCATCGCGTCAAATGCCTTGCTAAAGTCTAGAAATAAAAGTGTAGACGATAGCTTTTTATCTAGATTATTTCTGATACTTTCTACCACATTAAGAGTTTGCAAAGATGTACTGAAACCTTTGCGAAAACCAGATTGAAACGGTGAGATATAATTTCCAATGTTTAGATGATCTCGACTTTGTGTCATCAAAATAACCTCTTATGAACTCAAAACACTAATGGGACGGTAATCAATTATATTTCTAGGATTTTTAGATTTAGGGGTGGGAATTACCCTCCCAATTTTCCACTGATTGGGATATAACAGTATTCAAAATATGAACAATGTGGTCTGATATATAAGGTAAAATAAGCTTAATGAACTTTAGAGACATCCAATCTGCACCAATGGCATCTGATTTAATTTGATGAATACTATCAAACAGTTCAAATCCATCAATCGCTCTAAATGAAAAACCTTCAACGGGGATTCTAGAAAAATCAACAGAGGGATCTATTGAAATAGGCAGTTCCGGTAATATGGACAACTTATTTTATTCTTAGGTTTTTTACGAATTCTGAGTGGAACATGTCGTTCATAAAGAGCTAGAATAGCATCAGTAAAGAAATCTACCATTGAATTTGCATCAGAAGTTTTATACATTGGAGAAAAATCTAATGTATTAATATCAGCACAACAGTGTTCAATATTAAATAAATTATAATCCCTAAATTTAATGCTTGTAGCTATATTTTCCGTTAAAAAATCAAGTGAAACATATGTATATAAGCGCATGGTATGAATTCAAAAATGGTATTTGATATTGACCCTTCATCTTAACTTTCTCAGCGTAAGAAACTAGAATAAAATCTAATAAAGAAGTACTTGAATGCGTAAGATCAAAATGAGTCGGCAACGAGTTATGAATTAAAGTCATATTTAATCTTCGCAAACATCCCTTACTTGATCTCCTCTCCGAAATATATCTCCTACCACCACAACGTTTTCGTATCTACTACAAATATCCGCTAGCAATTCCTCACAATTCTCAAAATTTCCGCGGGGTAAATAAACAACACCTACCACAATGTAACTACCATTCTGCAATTTAATGTGTACAAAAATTAATTCTATTATATTTTCTTCCATATAATCATGTACCAAAGAGGCCTTCAGATTATTTGATACATATAGACCAACACCTCTCCCACGTGTCCAAAGTCTGTCTTTTCTAAACAATTGATAGCCATCTATTGAGACCGACTCTTGGGAAACATGGCTCTTACACCATGTTTCCGAGACTCCCAATACATCAACAAAGCTACCACTAAAAAGTTGCTTAATTCCATCCATTTTCGAGCTACTTAATCCAGAAACTATACTTTGTGCATTTATATGTATATAGCACATATAAATGCACAAAAAAACGCGAAGACTGAAAAATGGAATTTTTAAATGTATTAATACTTTGCTCTACAGCGGCAATTGTTTCTTCGGTGCGCACTGTTCGACGTCGCTGCGGATGCGTATTATCACATAGAGTAAACGTAGTGCGAAAACGATCCACGGTTAACCGAATTAATTGCTCTGATGGACGATTATGTCGACCATAAAATGGACGGAGCTTGCGGTAAACTTCGCGAACTGAACCATTATTTTCGAAATAAATTTGCACGATTTGCAAGCGTTGTTCTTTTGTCAACCTGTTCATGATGAAATGGCAAACCAAACTAAATATTAATCACTTGACAGCTGACAAAATGGCCGCCAGTTAAAAAAGTGATGCCAAATTAAAGTTCTATACCTAAATAAAAAACACCCGATACACGTTTACAGACCACGTATTTCTTTACAAAACTTTCTGTAATTGTAAATTTAACACTTGACTTGATATCTGCTTTAATGTGCACAATTATTATTATTATTATTTTTTTTTTTGATTTTTACTTTCAATTTTATTTAAATAGATAAAGAATAATTTTGGTGAAAAGATATATAATTTTTTTGCGCACAATTAAAAATTTTTACAGCCTTGCCATAGCGTTGCCAGACTCAAACTTAAAATTCCCATTATCTTAAGATTTACGAGCGTTTTAGTGATTTTTGTCTCATTTAGCGCGTTTTGAGTTTGTATGGGAGCTATGGGAGAGTTTGTATGGGAGCTATGGTTAAATATGGACCGATTTAAAACGAAATTTATAACAGTGGTTTTCGTTTTTGGTTTTCGTTTTTGGAATTAAAATGTCAGTTCTGATTGAGTAAAAAACGTAAGAACAAAAAGCTTTTACAAATATATCGTTCTTTTAAGTGAATTTCACACGTTCTTTGAGTCAAAAACAGACAATCAGGAAATATCAATTTTATTTTCTAACTTAAAATGTTTTCTATGGAAATAATGAATATTTATTAAGAAAATATATTTTTATACCGTTCACCACCATAGGTGGAAAGGGTATTATAAGTTTGTGCTGATGTTTGTACGGACGTCGATTTAGCGACGTCCGTCCGTCTGGCTGGCTGGCTGGACCCCCATGTAAACCTTGTAATCAAACTACAGGTCGCAATTCTAAAGATAATTTGATGAAATTTAGCACAGATCATTTTTTGATAATGGGACAATGGCTATTGAAATTCGTCAAAATCGGTCCTTTATTTATGGTACCTCCCATAGGTCCCACTTCCCGGAATTGACATATTGGCCACAAATATAAATATTTTTTCATGAAATTTAAAACAAATACTGCTTATGTAAACTAAACTAACTGTACCAAATTTTGTTTAAATCGGTGCACATTTGACCATAGCTCCAATACAAGCTCTTCTTTAAAAACGCACTAAATGAGACAAAATTCACTAAAACGCTTGTAAATCTAAAGATTATGAGAATTTTAAGTTAATTTTTTGCATACATAATTTTTATAACAACTGCAATCAATTTGCCAAATTTTGAGATAATCGGTGACAGAAACAGCTTAAATGTATAAGTTTTGAGAAAATGATGGCAAAATTTAGCAAATATTTGTCTTTATACAGGCAAAATAACACCTTTGACCTTAGTGGTGAAGTTTATCGTATGGTCGGGCTTGACTGTCTATAACACTTTCTTACTTGTTTTTTAAATAAATTATAATCAAAAGCGCATTAAAACGTACATACAGTGGTATCCCGGTTTAACGAATTATATATTGTCAGGCCCTTTCGTTATATCGAAAAAATCGTTAAATCCCGAAGTTTTTTTCAATACATTTTAAAAATAAAACAATAATATTTTAATAAAACAAACAAAAATGGTTTATTTCCATTTATAACAAAAACGAATGATTAAATACTTCAAATCATTTTCATTTAAATAAGTACATAGTGGAGAAAAAACTAATAATAATTAACTTAAAAAGAGTGAAACATATTTTAGTTATTTAAAATAATCCTTTGTATTTATTCAAAGTGCTTTATTGCATCCGAATGTTCAACTTTCACTTCAATTTCTAGATGAAGCTCCCTTTCTTAATT
The DNA here is from genome assembly GCA_933228675.1 of Stomorhina lunata. Lineage (NCBI taxonomy): Eukaryota > Metazoa > Arthropoda > Insecta > Diptera > Rhiniidae > Stomorhina > Stomorhina lunata. Next base: position 2,381,718 of record OW121745.1, read on the forward strand.
TTCATCACTTTCAGCACCTCCAGCGCATATGGGATCATCATGATTTTCATTGACCCATTCGTTTAGATCGTCTGGTGTTCAATTTAACTGAACATTTTAAAAGAATTTCAACAAAATTGTTAAAGATACACACATATAGGTTTTCACTTACAGTTGGAAAAATATAGTATCATCACATTTGAGATCATTATGACATTTTCGTCAATCTGTAATTATCTTGACCACGGAATGTAATCATCCTCATCAAAATCATTTGTAGGAAATATTTTATTGCAGCATTTTGATAGACTTGTTTCTTTTCCAGATTCAAAGGACTGCGAAATCATTGTGGCAGCATCGTATAAAGTTAAATTTTGTAAAACTGTCAATACGTTTTCTTCATTGGACGATATAACTTACGACAACAGGCTACTTTTGTAATGCAATTTAACGAGTTTTATGGCATTTTGGTCTATAGGTTGTATCAACGTTGTGGCATTTGTTGGCATATGCAAAACCCAAATTTTACCATCACACATTTCCTTAATCATATATTCTGCAGGAGGGTGACAAGGAACATTATCCAAAATTAAAACAGCTTTTAGTAAAAGATTCATTAACTTTAGATAAAATTCCACCTAGAATTTAAAAAAATGCTAACTGAGACACTAAGTTTTGATCTTGGTTTAGAGAAAACTTACCTATAGGACAAACGAGTTTAAAACCCATTTTTTAAAAATTACTGTAGACATCCATGCATTTTGAGAATTAGCATACTTGGATTTTTCAACTTCCCTATCATCATAGGTTTATTTTACTCCCCACTTTGCTTCATTAAACGATCTCCATAGCGTTTTTTGAATCGACAGAACCAGCCATGGCTGGCATTAAATTGTCCACCGTATTTTTTTTTTTTTTTGTGTAGATCAAGGGCTTTTGCTTTTAATATAGGACCACTAATCGGAAGGTTCGTCTTTCTCTTATTTTGTAACCAATTAAATAATTCTGTTTCCATTCTTGGAAACTCAGTTGTTTTTAAGGCTTTTCTATTATTTGATCAAAAATTAGTATTTTCCATTTCACTCAAAAGTTTAGGTTTTGATTTCAAAATTGTGCATATTGATGAATTTGGCAGCTGATATTTATTGGATAAAGCACTTAGAAGCAAGCCCTATTGATAATTGCCAATAAAGTTTAATTTTTCTTTAAGAATTAAATGTTTTTTTTAGGCATTTTGATATCAATTTAACGTAATTTTTGTGAAGTTTTTGTACTTCACAAAAATGATGTAAAATTTTAAGCAAAAGACAAACATTTGTTTTGCAGACAAAAGTTAAAAAATATTTTGTAACGTACAAATTTTAAATTTTACAAATTTGACGAGTTTTTTTTGTGAGCTAAGAAAATGCTGCTCTTAAATTATATTTTTTTCAGTAAAATCGCAAATGTTTTTGCATTCATTCTTTTTTGTTTTACTATTTTTTGTAAAAATTCGTTGTATCGAGTACAACAAATGGCTGTTTGTTCGTAATATAAGGTACTCAATGGATAAAATATGACCGTACGTTAAATCGCAAATTCGATAAACTGAGTATACGTTAAACCGGGATACCACTGTATATGTTTGTTAGAATACTTTATAGAATCAAAAGTACCTTTTAGAATAAAAAGTACCTTTTAGAATAAAAAGTACCTTTTAGAATAAAAAGTACCTTTTAGAATAAAAAGTACCTTTTAGAATAAAAAGTACCTTTTAGAATAAAAAGTACCTTTTAGAATAAAAAGTACCTTTTAGAATAAAAAGTACCTTTTAGAATAAAAAGTACCTTTTAGAATAAAAAGTACCTTTTAGAATAAAAAGTAGCTTTTAGAATAAAAAGTACCTTTTAGAATAAAAAGTACCTTTTAGAATAAAAAGTACCTTTTAGAATAAAAAGTACCTTTTAGAATAAAAAGTACCTTTTAGAATAAAAAGTACCTTTTAGAATAAAAAGTACCTTTTAGAATAAAAAGTACCTTTTAGAATAAAAAGTACCTTTTAGAATAAAAAGTACCTTTTAGAATAAAAAGTACCTTTTAGAATAAAAAGTACCTTTTAGAATAAAAAGTACCTTTAAGAATAAAAAGTACCTTTTAGAATAAAAAGTACCTTTTAGAATAAAAAGTACCTTTTAGAATAAAAAGTACCTTTTAGAATAAAAAGTACCTTTTAGAATAAAAAGTACCTTTTAGAATAAAAAGTACCTTTTAGAATAAAAAGTACCTTTTAGAATAAAAAGTACCTTTTAGAATAAAAAGTACCTTTTAGAATAAAAAGTACCTTTTAGAATAAAAAGTACCTTTTAAATTAAAAAAGTACCTTTTAGAATAAAAAGTACCTTTTGAAATAAAAAGTACCTAAACAACATCTGTCTAAAACAACATACACGTCAATTTATTGGTAAAATTATTTTTCCAAACTTACGGGAGTAACACTATTATTTGCGTTGTTCCTCGGTAAATCGAAATTGGCGGTTTTAAAGAAGTGGCATTGTTTTGTGTAAAATTTTTATAAATTTTCAATATTAAAAACACAAATAAATTAATTTCCACTCAAATCGCACAAGAGAGACAACTAACATCTGCAAAACAAATAAAAAATAGTAAACAACACCAGCTGTTTCACTTAAACAAATACTGGTTACTAAAAGTGCTGCCAAACATATGTAAATGCAATTGCTACTAAAACGGCATTGCCATAACAAAAACAAAACAAAAGTCCGTTATTTTAAAAATAAATATTTCCCAGCAAACATTTAACTTGAAAATGGAAAACAACTTAATGAGGAAATCTGGTTCATCAACTACACCAAAAAGATATAGAGATCCTACAACAGACTCTCCAATTGAACATGGCATTAAGGTACCACGTTTGTCGAGCGGTGACAAGAGCTTTCTTGTTGCTCTGATCCGTGAAAGCGAAACACTAATGGCTCAGCATATTAAGGAGTCAATACAGGACAGTGAAAGGACTCATTTTGAATATATTAAAAATCTTTTAAGTGAGAGTGAACAGAGGATTCGAGCAGCTGTCGAAACAGAGTTTCAAAAACTCAAGGAAACTGTAAGTAATATCTCTGAGAGAGTTGGTATTCTTGAAACGAAGTATTCTCAGATGGATGAAATGAAATCTGAAATAAAAGATCTTAAAAAGAAATTACTGACGCAAGAGAATTCTGCTGTGGCAAGCAGTATCAGAATTTCGGGTGTACCTAAAATGGACAATGAAAATTTACATTGCCTCTTCGAGAATATTTGCTTAAACTTAAATATCAACACTCCAAAGGTCGAGAATATATACAGACTCCAGAAGATATATAAAAACAATAAACCATATGTACCAACCGACGAAGTTATTGTTGTAAAATTAGTATCCCCTTATGATAGAAATTTTCTTTTGAAAACCAAGTTTAGGCGTGATAATAAAACCATGCTAACCTTAACTCATGTGGGAATGGAAAGTGAACAAGTCATATATATAAATGAAAATTTAACTCCGCATAACCACAAAATTTTTACAGCTGCTCTTCGTATGAAAAGGGAGAATAAAATTCAAGCTGTTTATACACTCAGAGGCCTTGTTTATATTAAGACTTCTCATGATGGTGACCCAATTTTAATAGAGTACATGGAACAAATAAATCTGCTTTTTCGATAAGATGATCTGGGTCCTTGTATTTTATTTTATAACTCGTCTGACTACCAAAGTTATTATCAACTGTATTGTATTAAATTTTTATTACTTAATGATTATTATCTATATCATAACAATTACATATATTATTTATTTTTTATATTTGCTTTATCAAAAATGTTTTTTTAATATTATTTGCGTTGCTACAAAACTATTAAATTATGAACTCGTCAACTAACCTGCTTAGTTTCAGAGAAGGTAACTACAATATGGTGCGAATATTTTCAAAATGCTTTCCTGGTTTTACCGTTTGCCACATAAATGCTCAAAGCTTATACAGGAAAATTGATGAGTTTCGTTACCTTTTCGAAAACTCTGGTATCGAAGCTATATGTGTGTCTGAAACTTGGTTTACTGAAGCCCACAATGCTAAGCTGATAGAGCTACAAGGTTATAGAACTTTTAGATGTGATCGTGATGGTAATGGTGGTGGAGTGGCAATTTACGTTAAAAGCAACATACCCTGCAAGCTTGTTGCTAAATTTCAAGCTAAGAATGATATTGAATACATTTTTGTGGAGACAAAATCAAAGGATGACAAAATGCTTTTAGGTAGTGTCTACAGGCCAAATAAAAACATTAAGCTAGATACTCTTATAACCAAACTAGAGCTACTAACTGTACAATATTCTAATATAATAATATCAGGTGATTTTAATTGTAATATTTTAACTCATAATGGACACAATCTTTCTTCTACCATGGGTACCCTGAACTTAACCTCAGTTAATAATCACAGACTAACTCACTTTACTGCCACAAATTCTACTTTACTAGATCTCTTCTTCGTTAGTGAAAGTAGTAACGTATTACACTATGATCAGTTAGCTGCACCGGTTTTCTCCAAGCACGATCTCATTTTTATTTCCTACAAATTTAATGCTAAACGGTGCAACGAAAAATTTTCCTTTCGGGACTATAACAGCATTGATATAGAATCTCTTGAAATTGATCTTAACAATGCGTCATGGGATAATATTTACTACATGTCAAACGTCAGTGATCAAGTAGAATTGCTTAATGATACCATTCTGTCAATATTTAATAAACACGTTCCCCTAAGAACTAAAAGTATAAAACACAAATTAACACCGTGGTTTACATCGGAAATCAAGGGAATTATTGAGGCTCGTGATAAGTCATACCAGAGATGGAAACGGTGCCGAACAATTGAATTATTTTACAATTTTCGAACTGCCAAAAAAGTAGCTGCCTCCAAAATAAAGCAAGAAAAATCTAAATATTATAGCAGTAAGTTTAACAGCGCTGTTGGTACAAAACAAACATGGAAGCAAATTCGTAATATTGGCGTTATTGGAAAGCAAGTCCATACAAATGAAATTGACGTCGACTTCCTGAATGAGAAATTTGTGAACACACCTCAACCTCCAGTTCAACCAAGTTTTTATGATACATTTAATCCCATCTCACCTACTGTCCCTGAAACTCCATTTTATTTTACATGTTTTGACATTAATGAAACAGTTGAGGGTTTCTGGTTGATAAAGTCAAAATCAGTTGGACCAGATAATATTCATCCTCGATTTATAAAGATGATACTTCCATGGATCATACGTTACATTAATCGAATCTTTAATACAATTGTCACCACCAGCACATTTCCAACAGATTGGAAACATGCCAAGGTAATACCGGTGCCCAAATCGGATAAGGAGTATAGGCCTATATCTATACTTCCTTACCTCTCCAAAGTCTTTGAGCGCCTTCTACATAATCAAATAACCAAATATATCTACTCCAACAAACTTTTGACTGATCTGCAATCTGGTTTTAGGCCTCAACACAGTTGTATCACTGCCTTAACGGAAGTTGTAGAAAATATCCGTGAGAATCTAGATGGTAACAAAATTACTTTCTTGGTTTTGCTCGACCACTCAAAAGCATTTGATACTGTGGAACACAACACATTGATTATGAAACTTAAACAAATGTTTCACTTCTCGCCTACAGCAGTAAAACTAATTGCATCATATTTGATGGATAGAGCACAATCAGTTATAAGTAACGGAATCACATCAAAACCATTGTATTTGTCGAGAGGTGTTCCTCAGGGATCTATACTTGGTCCACTGTTGTACTCACTTTATGCAAATGACTTGCCAAAACAGCTCCAGTACTCTAAAATTCGTATGTATGCGGACGATGTACAAGTTTTCCTCAGTAGTTCAAAAACCCATATTCAAGATAAAGTCAACGAACTAAACCAAGACCTTAATAAAATTGTTACATGGGCATCTGCCAACGGTTTACGTTTGAATCCTAAAAAATCCAAATGCATAATTATTCGCAAAAAATCCGTTTCCCTCAGTGATGACATTGATATTTACTTGGGAGACACTAAAATTGAAATTGTAAATTGGAGTTATATTCAATAGTTCACTAAACTGGTCTGATCATATTACTCAAGCCTGCGGTAGAACATATGGAATGCTTAGAAGTTTGTGGCCCTGTCATAGTTTCACTCCGCCAAAAGTAAGAATGATGTTAGCGAAGACATATTTAATACCCGCACTGCTCTACTCATCCGAAATTTTTGCAAGTTGTAATGCTAAGGAAAAGAAGAAATTAAACACTACGTTTAAAAATATAACACGTTATGTCTATGGTATACCACGTTATCAAAGTGTATCTGCACCCTCCAAACGTATATTTGGAATAACACTTAATAAATACTTGGAGATAAAAAATCTAGTTTTCCTTCACAAAATCATCATAAATAAAGAACCTTACCATCTCTATAAAAAACTCACATTTAGCACGTCAGCTAGGAATAACTCTATCAGGACTTTTCAATATCGTGATACTGCATCTTTTCATCAATTTTATATATACACAATATATCACTGGAACCGTCTTCCTTCAAACATACAATTCACCAGCAACGCAAACAAATTTAAAAAACTATTATTTGAATATTACAAAAATAACGATAATGATTAAAATTAATTATGATTAAATTTATTTGTCCATTATATTATATTAAAACAAATTTAAACTGTTATTTGAATGTTAACAAAAATAATGATTAAATCTACTTGTCTTCTATATTAAACAATTTATGTTCAAAAAAAGCATTTATGTAATTAATTATGTTATAACGAAACTGATTCTAATACTTTAAATCAAAAGATGATGCATCTTGTTGTATTGGAAAAACATTAATAAATAAATAAATCTAAATAAATCTAAATCTTTTAGAATAAAAAGTACCTTTTAGAATAAAAAGTACCTTTAAGAATAAAAAGTACTTTTTAGAATAAAAATTACCTTTTAGAATAAAAAGTACATTTTAGAATGAAAAGTACCTTTTAGAATAAAAAATACCTTTTAGAATAAAAAGTACCTTTTAGAATAAAAAGTACCTTTTAGAATAAAAAGTACCTTTTAGAATAAAAAGTACCTTTTAGAATAAAAAGTACCTTTTAGAATAAAAAGTACCTTTAAGAATAAAAAGTAACTAGAACTGAACTAGAACTGAACTAGAACTGAACTAGAGCTGAACTAGAACTGAACTAGAACTGAACTAGAACTGAACTAGAACTGAACTAGAACTGAACTGAACTAGAACTGAACTAGAACTGAACTAGAACTAGAACTGAACTAGAACTGAACTAGAACTGAACTAGAACTGAACTAGAACTGAACTAGAACTGAACTAGAACTGAACTAGAACTGAACTAGAACTGAACTAGAACTAGAACTGAACTAGAACTGAACTAGAACTGAACTAGAACTGAACTAGAACTGAACTAGAACTGAACTAGAACTGAACTAGAACTGAACTAGAACTGAACTAGAACTGAACTAGAACTTAACTAGAACTGAACTAGAACTGAACTAGAACTGAACTAGAACTAAACTAGAACTGAACTAGAACTGAACTAGAACTGAACTAGAACTGAACTAGAAAGTATAGTATGTAGCGAGTGTATAGAAATTCATATTTTTATGGAGGAATCATTAAGCCTAGCCTAGGGCTTTGTTAGAAAGAGCTTCTCCCAATCGCTTATACGAATTTTAGACGAAACAATATTCAAAAAATCGGTTGACCCTTCACTTCCGTCAGATAAAAATTCTTAAGTCTGTAGATTCTTATTCATTCTCACGAAAGGAGCCTCCTCCTTTCTGATATACCTTATCTATGAATGAGTGGTTTTGTTATTAATGGATAAATTTTTAAAACAACAACTTACATCAGTTTATATGGCAAGGAAATTCTACTAACAGCAGTTTATGCTAACGACCATGTCCCAGGCTTTGAAAATGCTGGTTTTGGCAAAGAAATCTTCACAAATCAGTAGTTTTCAAAATGAGATAAAATTTGTATTGTTGTATTTTGAGTAAATATTTTTTAACAAACAGAAGAAAGAGTTACCTTTTTTATTTAGAAACGAAAATTTTCTATGAAAAAATAAAAAAAGCTTTTGAATTTAAATATATTGGCAACCAAACAATTTGAAAACAAACAAAGCTCAACGTAGCATAACGTAAGCCAGACGAATATTTTTTAAGAACTCAATTTCAGATGAACCCGCCTGCCTTCAAATTGTCTGCACCAGAACCTGTCATTAGAGCCACTTTTTGACTTCAAGATCGGAGATTAAATTAATATTAATCGCCAAATTTTGTTTTTGAGTGATCGATTATCTTATTTTGCTCTCTAGATTAAGCGGTCAATATTGGTGTTTTAATCTTCAGTGAGAACTGTCAAAACACACATGCATAATAAATATCTGTTAAAAATACGTAAACAAACAACAATTGATTTTTAATGTTGTGTGTGACCTATATCCTCCAAATTGGGCATTAAAATCATCCTCGACTTTCACCCAGCAGTCCATTTTTTCTGCAGCTGTGGTCCTATCATCTTACACTTTATGACGCCTTTCTTTTCATTTACTAGTTTTATTAAGTTCTCGACTTCTTCTGTTGTGAAATTCGCCGATCTGTTTATTTCCATATTGCAACACATGTAATAGTTTTTCTTTTTTTGTATTAATTTCTTTTAAGTATCAATAAATCAAATTTTAATTATGTTTGTAAACTATGAAATGCGCGCAATGTCTTCTTTGACAAAAAAAAAATTATATAATTTTGACAACACATTTGGCATTTGTAATAAAGGTTACCATTTTTTGTTGATCGATATGGCAACACTATGAAGTTTAAACCACCACCTAAAAAAATCAAATGCAAATAATTTGCACTTTTAGATTAGTTAATTAGAGAATAAATTTAATTTCGATCTCAAAGTCAAAAAGCGGCTCTAAGCCTATTGGTATACTAAAAAGGTGGGCCTAAGACAAATATTTCTATGCGTTACATACATCAGCATAAACTTATAAAACATTTTCCATCCATGGTGGTGAAGGGTATAATTAGACATAATTAATAGTTAAATGACTCGTTAGTATTGAATAGTTCAGTTTTGCTTAAACATAATCGAATTTACTTAGTTTTTTCCATGTTGTAAAATGGTACATTTTTCTCAGGTCAGTTTTAAAAATCACTTTTTAATTTTTCGAAAATTTGGTTCAACAAACGCAATTTTCCCCATACAAGTGGGCTCTTAAACTTTGGACCCGTTGCGCGCCCATAGAATGTCGCCGATTTTGCTCAAATTTTCAGAACTAAACTTTAAGACCTAGTGTCATAATATTCCGTTGAAAAACATTTGAAATCATAGAAAATAAATTTTCCTGTCACCCTAGTGTATATATGGAGCCGAGGAACAAGAGGTTTTTTTTTGCATACTTTTTACATTTCCGTTTTATTTTATTTGTGTAATATTTAGGTTGTAACCTATTAAAAACAATTAGAAACCATGGTATTTTTATACCCTTCACCAATAGGTGAAAGGGTATTATAAGTTTGTCATTCAATTGGTAATTTTTTATTATTCGTCTTAGACCCCATAAAAATTATACCGATCGACTTAGAATCGCCAGGAGAGTCGATTAAGCCATGTCCGTCCGTATGTCTGTTGAAATCAAGTTTGTGGAGCTCCTAGTGGGTGTACCCAGACAAATTATACACCAGATTTCATTAAAATCGATCTATAAACACCCGAGATATCGCTAAAATAATAAACTTCGACGACGAATAAAATTTTTTTTTTAAATACTGTTTTTTATTTTTTTTTTTAAATTGTCATGGAATTTTGAATTTTGGCGATATCTCTGGTGTTTATAGACCGATTTTGATAATTTCATTAAAATCGGTCCATAAACACCCGAGATATCGCTAAAATAATAAACTTCGATGACGAATTTAAAATTTTTATACCCTTCACTAATAGGTGAAAGGGTATTATAAGTTTGTGATTCCATTTGTAATTTTTTATTAGTGATCGTAGACCCCATAAAAATTATACCGATCGACTCAGAATCGGGAGGAGAATCGATTAAGCGATGTCCGCCTGTCTGACTGTCTGTCCGTCTGTCTGTTGAAATCAAGTTTCTGAAGCCCCTGGAGGATGGACCTACATAAATTATATATAGCAATGAAATCGAAAAAATACCAAAAATTAGACGAAAATTTTTAAATTTTTAATTGAAACACACTTTTAAATAACAAGAGAAAAAAGATACTCCTGGTGTACATGTGATATTATGTTATATATCAGATTGTAGGAAATAGTTTCCCAAAGCACTCTGTAAAATCGGTCCATAAACAACTGAGATACCGCCAAAACACTAAATTTGATGTATCACAAATTGCCCAAAGTACGCGTTAGAGAACGTTTGTTCAAAAAATGAAATGCAGAAATAGGAAAAACCATCCTCCTGGAGCACGGACATACAAATTAAATTTTATATCAGATTTTAGGAAATTCTCCCGCCAAGCACATTATAAAATTTTATCAAAAGCGGTCCATAAACAACTGAGATATCGCCAAAACACTACTTGTGATGTAGAGCAAATTGCCTAAAGTACGTGTCTAAGAAATTTTGTTTACATTTTGTAAGTATTGTTTCAGCGATATCTCAGGTGTTTATAGACCGATTTTGATGAAATTTGACAGCGTTCTTTGTGGAGGATTTCCTAAAATCTGATATATAAACTCCACAAATCTAATTATGAATACCATTCAAATTGAACCGATCGACTCAGAATCGGCAGGAGAATCGACTTCGCTACGTCCATCCGTCTGTTTTTCCGTCCGTCCGTCTACCTGTCTGTCCGCCCGTCTACCTGTCTGTCCGTCCTTCCGTCTACCTGTCTGTCCTTTTTTCTGTTGTAGTCAAGTTTTTGGAGCTCCTGTTTTGTCGATATTTTAGATGTTTATTTTGATCAAATTTAATAGCGTTCTTCGCAGCGGATTACCTAAATTCTGATGCACTCGGTAATTTGTGGTAGATATAATTTAGTGTTTAAGCGATATTTCAGGTGTTTTTATCGACAACGATGAAATTCAGGGTGGGACGATATTCTAAAATTTTGTGTAAAATGCATATGGGTATACCTTCCAGGAGCTCCACAAATCCGATTTTAGCAGACAGACACACTGCATTTATCTTAATTTTGTGTCTGACTTTTGAACATTATGATAACATTTGAGTATGTATTATAAATCAAATTATAGGTAATCTTCCTAGGAAGTAGCAGCTTAGTACATGATATCCGTTCAAAACCTACATATGTATGTATGTATCTCACATATCAACGAAAATTTAAATTTAAATTGGGAGAAATCCGTTCAAGTTTGACTATTGCTCCCGTATAACTTCGCCAAAGGCAATCTCTTAGTAGCTAATAAATGACAAATTAAAATTATCTTTATACTAAATGTCATTATAATAGATACGATGATGACATTTAGTATAAAGACGTTGTACAATATCATTATTCAGGGCGATAGCGCCTAAAAGAAACTTTCTAGGGGGACAACATTTTACAAAAGTATTTCTGATCTCTTGAAAAGTTCGGTATTGAAAATGGGCGAGCTCAAATATAACCCCGACCGAGAATCACTTTAATGCTGATAAATTAAATCACATTATAATTGCAAAACTTTCCACACATCCATCGGACAGATCGAAAGAACAATACATCCCAAATATTATTGTTGAAGTATTCATCTTAATTAGTTAACTAACTTCAGATAAATAATATAAATAAATAAAATTTTCTGCCAAAGCTGATATCCATTCATTTGAAAGCTATATATTTAACGTACTCATATATATCTAAAACTAAGAGTGTATACCTTATAATTCTAAGGCTGGTATACATTGACAATCATTGTTAAAGCTTTGACCTAAATCAGTCCGCTAACTTCAGAGTTTTACATAACTAATCACGCACTTTTAATAGTTGGATAATTCGTATGAATTAAAGTACACTGGGCACTATGTTTTTGGGTTGCATGTCAGAATACTTAATCTTCATCAAATCGATGTGCTCTTGCAAATCTGAGGGCATCTACATTTTCAAGCATCTTTTCTGCATGGTCTATCTGGTCTATCGAACTTTATTAAATGTTCGTAAAATAGACACATATCACTTCCTTATGCAGCATTACCGATGAAATGTAAATCGAACAAAAAATGCGTTGAAAGTAAAACAATGATATGAATACACAGAAATTTTTGCATTGGCAATGCAGGCTGAATAATTTCGTGTGTGTTTGTTGTTGTATTTAAGAAATCTGAGCGACATCAACCTCCTTCGTTGAAAGCAGCAAAGAGACTACATAAAATATTATTGTTTTCCTTTCTCACTTATTGGAATTTGATTACAGTTCGTGTTATGTCTGTCAATATATCTTAAAAAGCCGATTAGTACTCGGCTCCTGAGTGCAAAGGCTGCCTTAGACATCAGCCACCTGCCCAACCTAACCTTTGGGTCCAAAACTATTGTAGATGATGACGCCAACGTAAAGCTTTTCGTTTTCCGACTCTTAATTTTAAAGATTCTTTGAATATAATACTAGTATAACCAAATATTGCTAGGAATTACATTTAGTATGAACAGAAGAAAATTAGTATACATATGAAGCATTTGTGTGGGGCTCAACTAAGTCAGTAATCAGAAACTATATAATTATCAATATATTTAAAAAATACTGTTTTTTAATTTTTCCCATCGAATTTTGAATTTTGGCGATATCTCTGGTGTTTATAGACCGATTTTGATAAAATTTAATAAACATTTTTTTTTTAATTTGTTAATTTGCGTACATTAATAACTTTTGCTTTGGCAATATCTCGGTTATTGATCTTCCAATTTTAATGAAATTCAATGTACAGCGTTGAAAGATTTCCTAAAATTTGATATACAGTTCAAAATTTTTTTTTTAAAAACACAGTTTTTTGACGAAATTCAAAACTTTTTTTTGAAAAACACAGATTTAAAAAAAAACAAATTGTTTAAATTCTCATCGAATTTTGAATTTTGGCGATATCTATGTTTATAGACCGATTTTTATAAAATTTAATAGTATGTTGCGTTGAAGTATTTTCTAAAATCTAATATCTAATTGAAAATTTTTTTTTGAAATACTGTTGAAGGGATGAGGAGTGGAGCTGGAGGAATTCTATCTGGAATTGAGACTAAGTTAATCTCAGAGACGAATTGGTGTAAAACAAAATTATTTTAGTATTTTGTTTTAAAGTCAATCGAGACCCCAATAGGAATTTATGGAAATAAATAAATAAAAAGACAGGATTAGGGTTTGTTCTAAGGAAATAATTTATTTAGTGGATTGAAGTTTACCTCTTTCTCGGTTGAGTACAAAATCGATAAGAATGAGAAAATTAGAGGACAACAGGAAACAGCATTTCTGATCAGGAGACCAATTTTGACGTTTAAAGGGGGCATTATGAGGAAAAGGGATAGCAGTATAATTAGTGAAGTTTGGTTTGCAGCTTGCATATATATTAACGAGAATGCTTGATATAAATAAAAATATGTTGTTCATGCATTCGAGCATGAACATTGCCGCCCGGCTTTGCAGGATCTATGCAATTGAATACCGTCATTATCTTGGTCCTGTCGGAAATGCTGCTTCTGTAAAGGAAATTGAAATAAGATTAATTTAAATTTATATAGTAAATGTAATTCATTTTTTTTTTTTGTTTTTTTGTTTTTTTTTTTTTTTCCAAATTTAACTTATGCTATATACAATTTTTCTGTTTTTAATGAAAATTCAAACAATATTACTTCATTGAAAATTATGGAGTTAAAAATTAATTTATAAAAGCAGTATAAAACGTTTTGTAACTTGCTTGTTTCCTGCCTATGAGTGCATATAGTTTTAAATTATAAAGAACAAGGACCGTAAATAGTCCAGCCAAAAAGGGTACTTTGGGCTGTTGGAAACCCAGTTTTTGATATGACACCTTCTGTTATCACCCTAGGATATAAATCAGCCCCAATTACAATGTCAATTGGATCGCTGCGATAAAATTCAGAATCTGCCAAAACTAGATTCCGAAAGTTTAGTTTGTACGATTGGGGCAAGGACTGAGAAGGAGTGTGGATTGCGATACGGTTGTCTACTCTAAACGTACCCTCGATCGCTAACGAAGAATCAAATCTTGACTTTAAGATGATTGGACAAAGAGTCTCCTCCCGGAGTGTAAAGGCTGTGAGATCGAGTTTGTCAATCAGCTTTTTGGACACCCTACTAAAAGTCGATCCCGAGTCGAGCAAGCAGCGTGCATGGGACTTTTTGGACCCAATATGGACCAAAACTGTTGGGAGTAAAACAACACTATTTTGTCTTAGCATGGATGTTAAGGAAGGTTTTGAAGTGGTGGGATTTCTTTCGGTAGTAGAATTCTTTTCCTTAGTAGAATTCTTTTCCTTAGTAGAATTTTGTTCCTTAGTAGCTTTACGATTTGATGATGAAGTCGATGGTTTCGGAGAAAGCGATCGGGGGTTCGTCCGAGTAGAGGATGGAAATGCTTTTTTCAGTAGTCTAGGGTTTATGTGCAACAAGGTATGGTGAAACTTTTTGCATCGCTTGCACCCGTCCTTAGAAAAGCATGAACCTTGGGAATGGTCATGTGCAAGACAATTTTGGCAATATTTCTTGGTTTTAACAGTTCGTATGCGATCGGTGACATTCATCGCTAAGAACTTTCTGCAAGTGCGAAGTGGATGTGGCCACTTGCAGATACGACAAGCAAACGCGCTGGATTTATTAGCGGAACGGCTTGATGATTTTTTAGAAGGCATGGTAATCTGAAAAAGAAAAAAATAATGAAAGATGAGAGATGTTTTCCAAAAACAATCTCTAGGATTCCGATGGAAGTAAAATGAGTTTAACAATAGGTCGTGTTATTAGGCCTCTTTGAGTTATAACATCTGCCATACGGACACGACTATCTGAACCTTCGTAAATTTTGCATACTCTGCCGAGCCGCCAGGAATTTGGGGGTACATTTTCTTCTCTTATCACTACCAGTGCTCCTTCTGCTAGGTTTTGTTCCGGCCTTTGCCATTTGTTTCTTTTGTGAAGCTCCTTTAAATATTCGTTCTTCCATCGAATACAAAAGTTATGGCTGATGATCTTTAACCTTTGCCATCTGTTGGCTGCGGAAATTGATAGATCCTGCACATGCGGATCAATAGGCACTAAGATCGGAGAACCAATTAGAAAATGACCTGGAGTTAGAGCAGATAGGTCGGATGGATCAGTAGATATCGGAGAAATTGGCCGAGAGTTGAGGCACGCCTCAATTTTCGCAAGTAATGTGGACAGTTCCTCGTACGTGTATTTACAACAACCTGTTACTTTTCGGAAGTGAGCTTTGAAGCTCTTTACTCCAGCCTCCCACAATCCACCCATATGAGGAGCTCCTGCTGGAATAAAGCGCCAGGATATGTTTTGATGAGCATAGTCAGATATTACCCGTTCTTGGGAGGATTTTAAAAATTCATTGGACAGAATTCTGGACGCACCAACAAATGTCGTACCATTATCGGAATGTATGTGTAATGGACAGCCTCTACGTGAAACGAAACGAGCGAAAGCGGCTAGGAAAGCGGACGTGGATAAGTCAGTTGTCGCTTCCAGGTGTATGGCCTTGGTTGCAAAACAAACAAATACACATATATATCCTTTTGAAGTCCTACAAGCTCGTCCGGAAAAGCTTTTAATTTCTAAGGGACCGGCAAAATCCAAGCCTGTGTGAGTGAATGGACGTGTTAATTCGACTCTTTCGGAAGGCAATGCGGCCATAATCTGCTTCTGGCAACGTTTTTTGTAGATTACACAGATCTTACATTTGTTGATAGTTGTTTTAATTAGATTCTTAACCCGTGGAATCCAATACTGCGTTCTTAGTAGGCGAAGAACTA
Organism: Stomorhina lunata; assembly: GCA_933228675.1. Classification (NCBI taxonomy): domain Eukaryota; kingdom Metazoa; phylum Arthropoda; class Insecta; order Diptera; family Rhiniidae; genus Stomorhina; species Stomorhina lunata. The sequence continues at coordinate 2,397,760 of OW121745.1, forward strand.
ATTGATTTCCGCCGTGCAAACTAATGTCATGGATGAATTTTATTAATAGCCTCGAATACTGGCAATTATAGGGTAGGAGAATCGGATATCTTTCATTGTAAGTGAGTCCTGGAGACGATTCAAGTCTGCCACATGAGCGTATAATTCCCTCTGGATCAATGAAAGGATTAAAGTTGAGTATACTGCTAGATTTGGAGATTTCAGTTCCAGTGGACAGAGCCCTGTGTTCGTTAGTAAAATTCGCCTTCTGACAAACTGAGATAAGTTGATCTCGGACAAAATTCAACTCTGAGCTTGTAAGTAATGTAGACTCCTTAGAGAAACTAAGCCGAAAGCGTGGATGGGTATTGAAAAAGAATCTGTATACATAGGACAATACACGGAGCGCTTTGTTAAATGAAGAGAATCTTTCCAATATGTCCTCAAAATTGTTGAAATACTGAAAATGTACTTTAACAGACTTGGCTTCTAGTTCAGTATACGGAAGTTTTGGTATATTTGGCCATTCGGAAGTTTTGCTCTTAAGCCAGTTTGGACCAAACCACCATAGATCGCAATGGGCAAGCTCTTGAGGACAAATACCTCGACTGGCAAGATCTGCAGGATTTGACTCAGAATCAACATGATGCCATTGGGAGAAGTTGGTGATCTGAGATATTTTGGAAACTCTGTTTGCGACAAATGTTAGCCAAGAGCAAGGAGGTTTTGCAAGCCAAGACAGGACAATAGTGGAATCGGTCCAACAAAATAAAGAATAGCTGTCGATATCAAGCTTTGGTAATATACTATCTATCATTTCGGATAAAAGTAAAGCCCCGCAAAGTTCAAGTCTGGGAATTGACAAGGTTTTAACCGGAGCTACTTTAGTCTTGGAGGCTATTAGGTGAGTGGATATGGATTTTCCTTTTGTAATTCGGATGTATAAAGTTGCTGCGTATGCTTTTTCAGAAGCATCGCAGAATCCATGGAATTGGACGTCCACATTCACAGAATAATTAATCCATCGAGGAATTCGAATTGAGTTGATGTAAGCATAGTTAGATTGGAAGGATTTCCATCGCTGAAGTGCATCAGGAGAGATGACTTCATCCCAACCAGTGCCATCGATCCATATGCTCTGCATTAGGATTTTCGCCTGCACAATAACAGGTGCTAGCCAACCAGCAGGATCGAAAAGCCTGGCTATATGTGACAAAACTTCTCTTTTAGTATAGTTTGTAAGTTCCTGAATTTGATTGAATGAGAAATAAAATTCGTCTGTGCGAGCATTCCACCGAATTCCTAATGTTTTCGCCAAACTAGAATCCTCAAACTTAAGAAAATCTTCATTAAGAAGATGTTCTGGAGGGATATCATGCAAAATGTCCATGGAGTTTGAGGTCCATTTTCGTAGGGAAAAGCCGGCGGACTCAAGGGCTTTTATTAGCTCATTCTTTGCCGAAATAGAATCTAACTTTGTGTGTGAACCTGCCAAAACGTCATCAACATACATAGAGTTTCGGAGAATCGAACTAGCCACAGGGTAAATGGACTGAACATCATCTGCTAGCTGAAGCAATGTTCGGATTGCAAGATATGGTGCACAATTTACCCCGAATGTAACCGTTTTCAACTCATAGTCAAATATGGTGCTACTTGGATCATTTCGGAAAAGGATTCTTTGATACGGAGTATGTTCAGGATTTACCAAGATTTGCCTGTACATCTTTTGGATGTCGGCATTGAACACAAATTGGAAAAACCTCCACTTAAGGATAAGTAATGTAAGGTCATTCTGAAGAATCGGTCCAATATGCAACAATGAGTTCAAGCTTTGTCCGTTGGATGAAGGAGACGAAGCATTGAACACGACGCGAACTTTGGTAGTGGAACTTTCGGGTTTTATTACCGCATGATGCGGTAAGTAGTACCCCTTTGGAATATTTTTAGCATTAGATGGCTCTATTTTAACCATGTGTTCGAGTTCTTCATATTCTTGTACGACCTTATCGTACTCGATTTTAAAGTTTGGAGTTTTAGTTAGTCTGGCCTCGTTTCTAAAGAACTGAGCCATAGCATTAGACCTAGAATGACCAACGTTTATGGAATCTGGAAAACCTTTCTTAAAAGGAAGTGAAACAATGTATCTTCCTTCGGAATTTCTTGACGTCGTTTGACGATACAAGTCTTCACATAGTTGATCTTCGGGGGACATAAAGTTCTTCCTGGGAAGATTCTCCACCTCCCAAAAGCGCGAAATTTCCTTATCCAAGGCAATTTCACAGAAATGTGAAGCTACGGAAGGACTTGGGGTGGAGCCATGGAATACAGGACCCGTGAGAATCCATCCAAAAATGGTTTCTTGGGCTAGCAAGGATTCGCATACATTATGTATTATTCCCGAACAAACAACCGATGGGAATATATCACCGCCAATCAATATATCAATTTTTGAAGTGAGGTAAAATTGCGGATCAGCTAGTGGAATGGAAGGAAGATTATCGAAGCTTGTTTGCGGAATAGCTTGCGATGGAATATTGTTGGACAGATGAGGTACAACGAGAGCAGTTACTGGAATGGAAATGTCGAAATTTAAACGAGAACCAAGCTTAAACGAACACTGCCGTTGTACTTCAGCAGATACAGTGTTATTAAGTCCTGAAATCTGCGCTTTTGTAGGTTGCGATGGAAGTTTAAGGAGATTAAAGACACGTTCGGATATAAACGTACCCTCAGAGCCAGAATCAATTAATGCACGAACCTGGTATTTCATGCCCGAATGGCATATATTTACCCAGGCCGTTCCCAATAAAACTCCAGTAGAATTCGTTGCAAAGCAAGACTGAACTCTGCCCGAATTGGAATTATTAGCGGACTGTATATTCGTTGGATTCGACTGAGGAAATGATGGAGAATTGGGATTTAGAGAAGATCTACTAGTACCTGGTACTGGAGGATCTGAACTTGGAACCTGAGGAGTTTTAATCTCGACTTCCTTATGAAGAAGGGTATTGTGACGTTTATGGCACTTAAAACAGGTGTTTTTGCTAGAGCAATTTACTAGGGAATGGGTCCTCGAAAAACAGTTTAGACACAATCCTTCTTTCTTAATTTCGTTGAAGCGTTGCTGCTGATTCATTTTCAAAAATTTTGGACACTTGCGAATCGCGTGAGATTCCTTGGGACATAACTGACACTTTGGACCAGTAATATTTGCTTGGAAGCTATGAACTTTTTGTGGATTTTTGGAGTTGGAGTTATTTCTGGATTTGGTCTCATTGGGTTTGGAAGTGTTGGAACCGCGAATATCTGATACAGATTCCAACGTGCGATAGCGGTTGCTAAGGAATTCGTTGAGATCTGACCATTTAGGAATAGCTGTTTTGTCAGTTATCTCTTGCTCCCACAACGTTAAAGTATTTTCTGGAAGTTTACTGGCGCAAATATATACAAAAATAGGGTCCCAACTTGACACGTCGATATTATAGAGTTTAAGGATTGATATGCAGGAATTTATATTCCTTTGGAGTTGTTTCAGAGCTTTGCCTGACTCGAAGTTAATGGTCTGGAGGTTGAAAAGGATCTTCAACTGACCATTAACTAGAATTCTGCGATTCTCAAAGCGGATGCACAATTCTCTCCAAGCTAGGTCAAAACCGTCATTTGTTAATGGACATTTTTGGACAATTTCGGATGCTTCACCTTTCGTCTTTTGAGTGAGGTAAAATAGCTTTTCAACGTTGCTTGCCTTGGAGTTGGAAACTACAGCGGTGAACATGTCCCTAAAAGTAGGCCATGAAGCATAGTCACCATGGAAAACCTCAATATCGATTGGAGGCAAGTGAAGGCTACGTGTATGTGGACTAGACGGACCAGGATATTGGAGATCTACGTTGTGCGAAGAGCCAGACTGTACTGAATTGTCGATAGGATGAACGGTTTTTCTAGAAATAGTTTGTATTCTAAGAGCATCTGTCATTTCAGATAATTTGGTCAGACAATTGCAGTACGTTATGTAAGTGCTTTTGTATTTGAGTTTTATGGACTCTATATCGAGTGGCTCTTCATTCTCTCCAGCTTCCTTTTCAGCTTCTGTAAGATAGGTTTCATAGGCAGCCTTGATACGACTCCAGTTCGATCTAAGTTCAGATCGATGGATATCCAGTGTATGGATCGAAGTAACTGGAAATTGGTTGTCGTTCAAGTCAGCCTCAAACTCGACAATGCTGTCAGCTAGTCTGATGAAACTATCTAGCGACATAATCAAGCTAAGGACTTTCTGGAATTTGGATAAGAGAATTTAAAAGAGCTGAATTGGAAATGCACGTATGCACTTTATTGACTAAAGCACTTTAAAAGTGAATAAGAAGAAAGCGCTAAAGAAATTTTCAGATAAAGAAAGTCGAAATATACCAAGTGAAGTTTGGACACCAAAAGCTCAAAATACCGAAATGTAAGAAAATGTTTCTAAATGTGAAATTATTTTGATACTTATGGTGGATAAACGAAAGAAGTTGGTGTAAAAAGATTGAACAAAATGATTTACAGAGTTATGGATAACCCTAATATCTGAAAAAGTCTATCTAAGTTTTGAATACCAGTTAGACTAAAATTGTACTTAGGTTTTCCAATATCACGGTAAAAATAAAATTTAATAATTTGTTTTGTACCTTGGCCTAAAAAACTTTCATCAAACTACGAATTAATCCTCGTATTTAAGCAATCGACGGAGAAAATACAATACACTTTTATATTCAATCAAACTTATATATGAAATCAAAAATAATAAAAATTTTCAACTTTGGAATTTTTTTTTTTTTTAAATATTTGTATTTATTTAATTACAAACAGCATGTGTATCAATAATTGATAGTATTTTAAATGTCGGCAATCGTAATCGATTATGAAACCGCTTTTTGAAATTTAACCAAATAATAATTGAACAAATAATTCTTAAAACATTTACCCAAAAATTCAAGTTATTTAAAAAAAAACCGGGAAGTTTGTAGACAAGGGCAAATGAATACCCCTAATAATGTTAAAATCAAGAGAAAACTGGAATTGTTTTAGCTGAATTTCCAATATATGATAAATTATTATCAGTGTTGCCGAGTATTTTGATGTTTACAAAATAAATCGGTAAGAAAGTATAATATGGAATTACGTATTTATTATAGATATTATTGTAGATAGTTATAAATTCGATTATTGTGTAGAATTAGTTTATATAGTTATAGATGCATGCTATTGATATTTATTTTCAAATAATTTTTAGAAATAAAATTTATTGATTTTAATAGATTTAGGAATTTGTAGATTTTTTGTTTATTTTGGTTTTTTTAAAAATTTTGTGAATAAGAAATTTAAGAAATAGGTAAAGAATAATCAGAAATCAGAATTTTTTTTCTTTTTAATTATTTATTTGTAGAAGTTAGTTTGAAAGTTGTTGATTATTTTTACTTATTTAGTTGTAGTCTGTAGAAAAATGTTTTATGTATTAGTTGTAGTTGTAGCATAATTTATTGTTGACTGATTTTATAATATCTTTATTGTGTATTTTAGAATTTAAAAATTTTAATTTTAAAAATTTTGTGTTTTATTCCCAATGGTAACATTGGTTGGAGTATAAGCAATTAAAACACACGAGCTTTAACATATAGATTATAGGGTAATTCTCAGCAATAAGTTTTATAAAGAGAATACAAAATTTTCCAGTGATAATCAAGAGATGGTACACGAGGTAATTAAACGTATGTCTGATATCTCAAGAGAACAGAACAATGCAAAATACTCAAAATAACAGGAATGTATGACAGTATAAGAGTAGATGTTAATAAAGAGTAGTTATGATATATTCAGGTAGCTTAAGAGATTATTAAAGATGAATGTGAGAAATGGGAAAAGGCTAGGTGAAAAAGGAAGACGAAGAATGGTTTCATGCACAAAGGAATGGGTTTGGAGAAATGGAACAAAGGAACGTGTATCCAGGAATATTGATGAATAAAATGGGAATCTTTTAGGGAACAATTTTTTTGATTCGAACAGATCACATTAGTTTTTAAATAAAATTACTCACTTTACGAAGCGACTGGTAGTGACTGAAAACATTAATTCCGTGACGTAAAACGATGCTCAAGTCAATTATTCTTCTTGCACGTGTGGACAATTTTAACTCACTTTCAGCTTTTTCCCTTTCTTTATTCTTTATTTTATTCAATGTGACCTTTGTACTTGTTTTTGAAACTCAAATTTTTCCATGTGCTTTTAATTTCTTCTTATTTTATTTAATCTTTCCTTGATTTTCACTTAATTTTATCTTTCTTTCTAGCAATTTTTATTATAAAAATTTGCAGTAACTAATTTTAATTTCATTCATAAGCTTTTTTTTTATATAAATTTTAATTATTTCAAATAGTAGCCAATTTAAGTTGCAAAGAAATTTATTTTGTCTTATATAATGTCTGATTAGATATGCACTCTGTAGGCTACTGAATTACATCAAGCAAATTACCAAACGTACCTTTGAAGTTATGCAGAAAGAGAATATATTTGTATGAAGATGATGATGATGATCTCCAAATTCAGCAATATCTGAGAGTAAACCAACGATTATAGAACTCCTTAAATCCGGTTCTGGAGGAACAAATGAAGGGATGAGGAGTGGAGCTGGAGGAATTCTATCTGGAATTGAGACTAAGTTAATCTCAGAGACGAATTGGTGTAAAACAAAATTATTTTAGTATTTTGTTTTAAAGTCAATCGAGACCCCAATAGGAATTTATGGAAATAAATAAATAAAAAGACAGGATTAGGGTTTGTTCTAAGGAAATAATTTATTTAGTGGATTGAAGTTTACCTCTTTCTCGGTTGAGTACAAAATCGATAAGAATGAGAAAATTAGAGGACAACAGGAAACAGCATTTCTGATCAGGAGACCAATTTTGACGTTTAAAGGGGGCATTATGAGGAAAAGGGATAGCAGTATAATTAGTGAAGTTTGGTTTGCAGCTTGCATATATATTAACGAGAATGCTTGATATAAATAAAAATATGTTGTTCATGCATTCGAGCATGAACAACTGTTTTTTTTTAATTTTTAAAATTTGACAATTAGCGTACATCGATAACTTTTGCTTTGGCGATATCTCAGTTATTAATCTAGCGATTTTAATGAAATTCAATAGTGTGCTGCGTTGAATGATTTCCTAAGATTTGATATACAGTTCAAAAAGCTTTTTAAAAAAAAACAAATTTTTTTGACGAAAATAAAATTTTTTTGAAAAATACAGATTTAAAAAAAAAATAAAATTTTCATCCAGTTTTGAATTTTGACGATATCTCTGGTGTTTATATACCGATTTTGATCAAATTTAATAACATGTTGCGTTGGAGTATTTTCTAAAATCTGATATATAATTCAAAAAAATACTGTTTAAAAAAATTTAAATACGTCAATTTGCGTACATCGATATCTTTGCTTTGGCGATATCTCGCTTATTGTTCCACCCATTCTGATGTTGAAATTTAATAGTGTGCTGCGTTGAATGATTTCCTAAAATTTGATGTACAGTTCAAAAAACTAAAAAAAAAACACAGTTTTTTCACGAAATTAAAATTTTTTTATGAAAGTGTTTTAAGCAAAATTTATTTAAATTCTCATCGAGTTTTGAATTTTGGCGATATCTCTGGTGTTTATAGACCGATTTTGATGAAATAGAAAATAAAAAAATTGTAATTTAGCATCGAATTTCGAGTTTTGGCTATATCTCAGTTTTAAGTAGAACTATATGTTGCAATTTAATAGTGTACTTTGTAAAACACTATTAACATATAATACCTATACATATAAGTTATGTCGGTATGCCATCTAGAAGCTCATCAAACTTGATTTCAGCATACCGAAATATGTCTTAAATAAGTGACTTTTGAACATTATGATGGCCTTTATTCATATCTTATGTAAGTGTTGTTGCCAAAAGTCAAATCTAAATATTCTCATTAAAGCAACCATTAAATAGGTTCTCTAATTTTAAAGATATATGCATTTAAATACGACCTCTTTCAAGGTGCGAAATTTTACTATGTTGTGTAATTTTTGAAATTGTTTGTGTTTCAATCTACCTCCAAAATGTTTTAGACCCAATATAAAACAAGGTTATTCACTAATTTAAGTATTATTCACATATCGCACTAAAATTAAATGTATGAGGACATACATACGTTTAAAAGCCGTGTTAATTATCGAGATTTGAAACATTCTCAGATCAGAAAATCAATATACATTTTTTTACACAGTTTTTAACCAAATTTTTTTTAAATTCTCATAGAATTTTGGTGATATCCCTGGTGTTTATAGATCGATTTTGATGAAACTTAATACCATGCTGCTTTCGGTTATTTTCTAAAATCTGATATATATTTCGAATTTTTTTTAATTGTTTTTGCCAATTTGCGTACATCGATATCTTTTGTTTTGGCGATATCTCAGTGATTGATCTACCGATTTTTATGAAATTCAATAGTGTGTTGCATTAAATGATTTCCTAAAATTTGATATACAGTTCAAAAAAGATTTTTGTTTTTTAAATACACAGTTAAAAAATTAATTCGGTAATTTTCGACAACGGGTGCGAAATTTTAAATGTGGTGTAATTTCTGAAATTGTTTGTGTTTCAATCTACCTCCAAAATGTTTTAGACCCAATATAAAACAAGGTTATTCTCTAATTAAAGCATTATTCACATATCGCACTAAAATTAAATGTATGAGCACATACATATATTTAGAAAGCCGTGTTAATTATCGAGATTTGAAACATTCTCAGATCAGAAAATCAATATACATATCGACGCTTTATATTCAAAAAGTGCTATCTACATTTTCGACCAAAATGGTTTTTAATAGAAACGTGTTCCTTGGCTTATCTGTCATATGTCATAAAAACTTTAAGAAAGAAAAATAATTCTAAAACATTTTTTTCTTATAAATAGTGTTTGTGATATCTACACATAATCAAAAAATAGTGCTATCTACAGTAAAAATACTTTTGGAACTAATAACAATTGTTATAGAATATACATTGTAATTTGTAATAAACCAACACAATGGACCACAGTTCACTACAACGTACTGTAATCATGGATTTCTAAAATATGCTCGGCTTCTGACCTTAACAGATTGTAAGTAAAGGTCATATAATAAAGAGAATACCTTGAATTGTATTAATATAATTATAATAAATCTTGTTTTATTCAAAAAACTTATCACTTTGATTAAAATTCGTGATATTTTGATAAAAGCCTAATTTTCATTATATTTTATTTTTTTGTTGTTCAAATAATGCTATCTACTTGCTTCAGTACTTGAAACGATAAAATTTTAACTCGTAAAAAGTGCTATCTACTATAGAAGCGCAAATATAAGGAGTTAATAAAAAGCTTAATTTGTACAAAATCTTAGCCCCAATTTTTATGGTATTGAAAAACAAAGTTTATTTACTATTCTCATAGTTAATGACAAAAGTTTTTTCGCTCTCTGTCTGTCCGTATGTCTGTCTGTTGAAATCAAGTTTCTGAAGCCCCTGCAGGATGGACCTACATACATTATATCAGATTTTAGGAAATTCTTCTGCAATGAACGCTATTAAATTTCATCAAAATCGGTTTATAAACACCCGAAATATGGAAAAAAATACTAAAAATTAGACGAAAATTTTACATTTTTTAATTGAAAAACACTTTTAAATAACAAGAGAAAAAAGATACTCATGAAGTACAAGTGATAATATATTATATATCATTCTAGGAAATTGTTCCCCAAAGCACTCTGATTTTATCAAAATCGGTCCATAAACAACTGAGATATCGCCAAAACACTAAATTTTATGTATCGCAAATTGCCCAAAGTACGCATTAGAAAAAGTTTTTGAAAAAAACCATCCTCCTGGAGCACGGACATACGTACATTTCATATCCCCCGGCAAGCATGTTATTAAGTTTTATCGAAAGCGGTCCATAAACAACTGAGAAATCGCCAAAACACTACTTTTGATGTACAGCAAATTGCCCAAAGTACGTGTCTAAGAAATTTTGTTTACATTTTGTAAGTATTGCTTCGGCGATCTCTCAGGTGTTTATGGACCGATTGTGATAACATTTTACAGCGTTTTTTGTGGGAGGATTTCCTAAAATGTGATATATAAATTCCACAAATCTGATTATGAATACCATTCATAATCTCTCTGTCTGTTTGTATGTCTGTCCGTCCGTCTGTCTGTTTGTGTGTCTGTCCGTCTACCTGTCTGTTTGCCTGTTCTAGTCAAGATTTTGGAACTCCTGTTTTGTCGATATCTCAGATGTTTATTTGATTAAATTTTATAGCGTTCTTGACAGGGGATTATCTAAATTCTGATGCATTCGGTAATTTGTGGTAGATATAATTTATGTTTAAGCAATATTTTAGGTGTTTTGATCGACAATAATGAAATTCAGGGTGGGACGATATCCTAAAATTTTATGTAAAATGCATGTGGGTATACCTTCCAGGAACTCCACAAATCTGATTTTAGCAGACAGACACACTGCATTTATCTTAATTTTGTGTCTGACTTTTCAGCATTATGATAGTATTTGAGAATGTATTATATATCAAACTAAAAATTTTACATTTTTTAATTGAAAAACACTTTTAAATAACAAGAGAAAAAAGATACTCATGAAGTACAAGTGATAATATATTATATATCATTCTAGGAAATTGTTCCCCAAAGCACTCTGATTTTATCAAAATCGGTCCATAAACAACTGAGATATCGCCAAAACACTAAATTTTATGTATCGCAAATTGCCCAAAGTACGCATTAGAAAAAGTTTTTGAATAAAAACATCCTCCTGGAGCACGGACATACGTACATTTCATATCCCCCGGCAAGCATGTTATTAAGTTTTATCGAAAGCGGTCCATAAACAACTGAGATATCGCCAAAACACTACTTTTGATGTACAGCAAATTGCCCAAAGTACGTGTCTAAGAAATTTTGTTTACATTTTGTAAGTATTGCTTCGGCGATCTCTCAGGTGTTTATGGACCGATTGTGATAACATTTTACAGCGTTTTTTGTGGGATTATGAATACCATTCATAATCTCTCTGTCTGTTTGTATGTCTGTCCGTCCGTCTGTCTGTTTGTGTGTCTGTCCGTCTACCTGTCTGTTTGCCTGTTCTAGTCAAGGTTTTGGAACTCCTGTTTTGTCGATATCTCAGATGTTTATTTGATTAAATTTTATAGCGTTCTTGACAGGGGATTATCTAAATCCTGATGCATTCTGTAATTTGTGGTAGATATAATTTAGCGTTTAAGCGATGTTGTTTTGATCGACAATGTTGAAATTCAGGGTGGGACAATTCAGGAACTCCACAAATCTGATTTTAGCAGACAGACACACTGCATTTATCTTAATTTTGTGTCTGACTTTTCAGCATTATGATAGTATTTGAGAATGTATTATATATCAAACTAGCTGATATTATATCAAACTAGCTGATTTTGCCCGGGTTGGTAGTTAAGGTTTTTAACTTATTACTGTGTTAACACTTTTAAGAATTATGAAATATTTTTATTAGTTTTTTAATTGAATCCTTTATTAATGTATTTGCATATTTGGTAAATATGGTCATTTTTTCTAATTGTATAATCCTAACTTGGACTAAAAAAACATTTTGAAAGAAAAATGTCCTCATTGGTCCAGCCGTTCTCAAGATATACAATTTTAAAGAAAAGGGGAATTGTATCCCCATTTTCCAATTTCCAGGTCCCCACTGGTCCATTTTCAAAAATCCAAAAAGCGAAAACTATCCTATAGTATGAAAATAACCACATTTAAAACTTTAATTAATTGGGTTAAATCGTTTTCTTCTTATCATCCATATTTGTCATTTTTAATATTTGACTTGTATGAAAAAACCACCACACACATACTATCAAAATTTTTGAAAAATCGGTCGTCCATATTTGTCATTTTTAATATATGACTTATATGGGGTCACGGCCATTTGAGATTTCCAAAAAAATGTAGCCTACTTTACCCACCGGTAACTCAATATATACTGTAAAAATTAAAGAAAATTCGGTCGGCTCGGTAATCCATATGTGTTATTTTTAATATTTTACTTATATGGGACGCGCCCATTTGAGATTTAAAAAAACCTGCACTATTTTACCCGCCAGTCACACCTTAACATACTGTCAAAATTTCAGAAAAATTGGTCCTCAGGGTCTTCCATGTTTGTCATTTTTAATATTTGACTTATATGGGAGTCGTCATGCCCACTTAAGATTAAAAAAAATAGCCTATTGTAAAACCTTAATATACTGTCAAAATTTTAGAAAAATCGGTCCGCTCGGTTATCTATATTTGTCATTTTTAATATATGAGTTATATGGGAGGGGCACCGCCCACTTGAGTTTAAAAAAAAAACTTTGCCTATTTTAACCACTGATCACACCATAGCATACTTTCTGAATTTCAGAAAAATCGGTCAGTTCGGTCATCCATATTTGTCATTTTAAATATTTGACTTATATAGGAGGAGTCACGCCCACTTGAGATTACAGAAAAAAGCCTAGGCTATTTTAACCACCGGTCACACCTTAACACACTGTCTAAATTTCAGAAAAATCGATCGGTTTGATCATTAATATTTGTAACTTTTAAAATCTGACTTATATGGGAGGGGTCACGCCCACTTGAGATTTAAAAAAAATCTGGTCTTTTTTACCCACCAGTCACACCTTAACATACTGTCTAAATTTCAGAAAAATCGGGATTCACTATCAACTATATTTGTCAATTATGAGTTATATGGGAGGGGTCACGCCCACTTGAGATTTCGAAAAAAAATTTAGCCTATAGTCACCACCGGCCACACCAGACTACACTGTCAGCTAGTTTCGGAGATCCTTCCCAACAAACAACATACAAACAGACGCGGACATTTTTTTATAGATATATATTAGAGGTAATCTTCCTAGGAAGTACGAAAAATGCAACTAAGTACATGATTTGCGTTCAAAACCTACATATGTATGTATCTCACATATCAACGAAAATTTAATTTTTTAATTGCAATTGGGGGAAATCCGTTCACGTTTGACAACTGCTCCCGTATAACTTCTGCGAAGGCAATCTCTTAGTACAAATTATAATAGATACGATGATGACATTTAGTATAAAGACGTTGAACAATATCGTTATTTAGCGCGATAGCGCCTAAAGTAAACTTTCTAGAGGGACAACATTTGACAAAAGTTCTTCTGATCTCTTGAAAAGTTCGGTATTGAAAATGGGCGAACTCGGTTCACATTTAGTGAAATATCCCATATAACCCCGACCAAGAATCACTTTAATGCTGATAAATTTAATCACATTACAATTGCACAAAGAACTAGAGCAAAACTTTCCATTCAGATTAATAAGTAAATCTTCAGTAACATTTCCGACAAAGCTAATATATTTCCGACAAAGCTATACTAGGGGTATAACATTTGAACAATTTGCTAAATACTCAAAAAATACCTATCAACCATGAAAATCTATGATGAAAAGTGCTGTCACTTATTCGCGGGCGTTAAAAAAGATTTTTAAAAACATTTTTTTATTATTATTTTTTTTTTTAATTTTAAGTTTATATCCTTCAACAAAGATAATTTGTAGTATATGAAGTTAATATATAGTACATGACTGTATGTATGGTATCTAAAACATAAAAATTCAGATATTATTATATTTTGGAAGCTTTTATCCAAATTGATCTCAAAAGACCGTTTTCTTCATAAACACATCAGTAGCCACCCCATCGTGATAGGTATTTTTTTTTGTTTTTGGTTATATCCTAGTGTATACCCTATAATTCTAAGTTCTGTAAACATTGACAAAACTATCATTGTTATCAGGGACCGTTACAATTATGACATTTATAATAAAAATCAAAATATAATTGTTATTTTACGATTTTTATTTTTTTTGGCAGAAATAATTTTTATTTTATGAATTTTATTTTTTTTGTCAAATATATTTGTCAAATTCTGACAAATATTTTTTTTGTCAAAAATATTTGTCAAGATCTGACAAATATTTTTTTTGGCAAAAATATTTGTCAAAAATTGATTTTTATTTGTCAAAAATATTTGTCAAGGTCTGACAAATATTTTTTTTGGCAAAAATATTTGTCAAAATCTGATTTTTATTTATTTTAAACAGAAATAATTGTTATTCTGATTTAAATTTTTTTTTGTCAAAATTATTTGTCAAATAAAAAACGCAAAAATGAAAAAATCAATACAGAATTTAAATATTTCCCATAATAATGGTAAATTTTAAAAATTTTCAATAAAAATGAAAATTTTGAAAATTTCCCATAAAAACGTAGTATTTGAAATGTTCCCATAAAAATGGGAAATTTTAAAAATTTCTTGTAAAATTGTTTTTAAGTTATTGCAATTTGCCCCAGAAAATTCGTGTCCTTTTCAACACGCCTAAGGATATGCAGTTAAAAAGTATTTTTAGAGTACAGAAATTACAAAGTAAGACTTTCCTTATCATCTAAAGACTTATAAGTACTAAATAGTTCAAATCTATTAAAATATAATTTAATTTATATAGTTTTTTATATTGGTACTTTTTTTAAGGACCGTTTCAAAACTCACTTTTTAAGTTTTAGAAAATTTTGTTAAAAAAATATTCAAAATTTAAATATTTTTGATCGGCATGTTAAAAGGATATGCAGCAAATAATATATAATGTCCTTAGGCGTGTTGAAAAGGACACTAATTTTCTGGGGCAAATTGCAATAACATAAAAACTACTGCATGGATTTTTAGTTTTTATAACTCTAATCAAAGCAAAGTTAGTTGTCTTCTACCAATTATTAATTTTGCCAAAAACATATTTTTATTGGTTGAAATTTACCAAAAACCGAAAATGTCCCATTTTTCCCCATACAAATATGCCCTAGAAGTAAATGTCCTGTGCGTCACCTTAGGACATTGACCTAGGAAGAAAAAATTTTTTTCTGAGCTTCTTAGGATATAGAGCATCGATTATTAACCGTACTGTACAATTCCTTACCAGATTTTAGGAAATCTTCCTACTCAGCACGCTATTAAATTTGATAAAAACCGGTCCACAAACACCTGGAATATCTCCAAAACCCAACAATCGATGTACCAAAAATGCCGAATTTTTAATTTGTTTTTTACTTTTTATACCCACCATCAAGAAGACTGGGGGTATATAGATTGTCATTCCGTTTGTAATTTCCTTAATTGGCTCAAAAACCAAAAACGATATATATTGTGGTATTTAGTATTGAAATTGGGCAAAATCGGTTAACAATTGACCATAGCTCCCGTAAATTCTCGCCTAGGCTAATCGCTTATTTGCTAATAAATTACAAACTATAATAGCTATGAGGCCCTATGCTCCACTGGGAGTCAAGGATAACAGAAGAAGAAGAATAGCTATGATGATAAAATTCGGTATATAAGCCCTAGGCAGCATATAAAATTTCATCAACATCGGTTTACATTTGGCCATAGCTTCGATACAAAAAACTTACGGAAACAGCATAAAATTCACCTAAAATACATTTAAATGTCAATAAATCTAAAACTATAACAGTCTTATGTCAATGCCAGCCAGTGTGCAAAATTTTGTCACAATCGGTCACCATTTGACCATAGCTCCCATATAAAAAAAAAAACTTACGGAAACACAATAATACAAAAGAAAAGGGGGCTTGTTTATGTCCGTCTGTCCGTCAGATAAAAGCGCGATAGCTCCTTAGCTATACGAGCTAGAAAGACAAAAATGTTTTTGGTATGTTATAAAAGTTGTGTGCTTAAAATAACCTATAATAACATATAACACTGCCCCGGGAGTCACATTTATGCCGATAAATTTAATACAATTGTAATATCTATGACAACTAAATTTAGAATATAAAAGTTTTATGCAAATTTTGGTCAGTATGTCAAATTATATAGGAATCGGTCCATATTTGACCATAGCTTTCATATGAAAATCGCTCCCGAAAACCACTAAAATACAACAAACACAAATAAATACCACATTTTGCACAAATAAACATTATGTCACTACCTAAAATTTTACAATCGCTTAACATTTGGCTATAGTTCTTATATATATAACATCCCAGTTTTATATCTACAATCAAAAAGATTCGGAGGTACATTCAGTATATTAAAATTGCACCTACGAAATTAGATAGCTATCAATCAATGTCCAGACTTTATATACGGTAGATGTTTTAGGAACTCCTAACAAAATATTTGAACCTTCCGCGATACTGAACTATAAAGCTATTGAAAACGAATTTAGACCAACTGTTTTACCAACAATACAATTTGAATTAACTGAGCCCTCGAAGATATATGAGATATGTTTCTAAATTTAGCACAACTTGATTTTGGGTATACAAGATTCGGCACAGCCGAATATAAATAACACTCTTACTTGTTTTTAACTTATTTGGTATTTGTTGCGATATCTCAGATATTTTATGGACCGATTTTGATTAAATTTAATAAAGTGCTGAGTAAGAAAGTTTTCTAAAATGCGATATAAAATTCAAAATAATTTTTTTCAAAAAATAAAGTTTTGAGCAATTTGCGGAACAGTGAGTCTGGTATTTTAGTGATATCTCCGGTGTTTATTTAAATACTAAAGCATTATATATAATTTTTTGTCAGTACTCCATTCAGAAGCTCCACAAACACGAGATCAGATGAGCAAACTGCATATGACATTAATATGTGGTCTGATACTCGAACATTGTTAAACCAAAGATTAAGTCGAAAATTGAAGTTTTGAGATATCATCAATTTTATGTAATTTTTCTTCTGCTTGATTTTTGCGAATAATTTATGAATTAATATATTGGCAATATGTTTATTAGAAAAAAAGAATTAATATTTAAAATAAATATTGTTAAGTTCAGGAGTTGTTACTTTTTAAAGTATATATTGTATAGTTTTATGTAAACATAAGCTCTTTGAATATAATTACTTTATTTTTTAAGGTCAACATTTATATAGCTTAACCCATATCATCCTACTGTTCCATTTTTGGAACGGTTGCTTTTTATACCTTCACCAATAGGTGAAAGGGTATTATAAGTTTGTCATTCAGTTTCTAATTTTTCATTATTCGTCTTAGACCAAATTATACCGATAGACTCAGAATCGCCAGGAGAGTCGTTAGCCATGTCCGTCTATCTGTCTGTCTGTTGAAATCAAGTTTGTGGAGCTCCTGGTGGGTGTACCGAGACGAATTATACACCAGATTTTAGGAAATTTCCCTACGCAGCACGCTATTTAATTTCATTAAATCGGTCCATAAACACCCGTGACATCGCTAAAATACTAAACTTCGATGACGAATTTAAATTTTTTTTTTGAAATACGGTTTTTTATTTTTTTTTTTAATTTTTTTAAAATTTGTCAATTTGCGTACATCGATAACTTTTGCTTTGGCGATATCTCGGTTATTGATCTACCGATTTTAATGAAATTCAATAGTGTACAGCGTTGAATGATTTCCTAAAATTTGATACACAGTTCAAAAAGTTTTGAAAAAAAAAACACAATTTTTTAAATACAAATTTAAAAAAAATTTTAAATTCTCATCCAGTTTTGAATTTTGACTATATCTCTGGTATTTATATACCGATTTTGATAAAATTTAATAAAAATTTAATAACTGTTAAAAAAAAATTAAATATGTCAATTTGCGTACATCGATATTTTTTATGGTGATATCTCGTTTATTGTTCCACAAATTCTGATAATGAAATTTAATAGTGTGCTGCGTTGAATGATTTTCTAAAATTTGATGAACAGTTCAAAAAACTTTAAAAAAAAAAAAAAACTCAGTTTTTTGACGAAATTAAAATTTTTTTATGAAAGATACAGTTTTTTAAACAACATTTTTTTTAAATTCTCATCGAGTTTTCAATTTTGGCGATATCTCTGGTGTTTATAGGCCGATTTTGATGAAATTTAATAGCGTGCTGCAATGGAGTATTTTTTAAAATCTGATATATAATTCTAATTTTTTTTTAAATATTGTTTTTTAAAAATTTTTTTCAAAAATATGCCAATTTGCTCACATAGAATTTTGAATTTTGGCGATAGAAAATAAAAAAAAAATTAATTTAGCATCGAATTTCAAGTTTTGACTATATCTCAGTTTTAAGTAGAACTATATGTACTTTGTAGAACACTATTAACATATAATAACTATTTATACATATAAGTTATGTCGGTATGCCATCTAGAAGCTCATCAAACTTGATTTCAGCATACCGAAATATGTCTTAAATAAGTGACTTTTGCACATTATGATGGCTTTTATTCATATCTTATGTATTTAAGTGTTGTTGCCAAAAGTCAAATCTAAATATTCTCATTAAAGCAACCATTTAATATGTCCTCTAATTTTAAAGATATATGCATTTAAATACGACCTCTCTCAAGGTGCGAAATGTTACAATGTTGTGTAATTTTTAAAATTGTTTGTATTTCAATGTAGACCCACTTTAAAACAGGGTTATTCACTAATTAAAGTATTATTCATATATCACCTAAAAATTAAATGTATGAGGCGTGTTAATTATCGAGATTTAAAACTTTTTCAGATTAGAAAATCAATATACATACATATATTAGTATTTTTGTAGGATTCAGAAACATACATACTTGTAATTGACCAAAAACTCTTTCCCCTCTGCACATTACTCTCTTTCCACTCTGCCCTTTGTAACACCATTGGTGAATTGTATTTAAGGTTCGGCATAGCCGAACACAGCACTCTTACTTGTTTTAATTGCATTTTTTTTTAACGAAAGTGCAATCGGAATTACTTTTGTACTCTGGTAACACTGAAGCTGTCAGCTATCAAATTAATGTTCTGTTATTACTTGCTAAGTGCTTCATTTATATTTTGTTGAGTATTATTTGATGAGTATTTAGTAAAACGTAAGATTGCAATTGTACCTGCTAAATATCTTAAAATATGTTTAGTTGCATTATTGTGCTCAACATGGGGACTAGTATTTCTTTGTGATAACTTTGGTATTGAATATAATATATCAGGACGCGTTGTTATTGCCAAATACATAAGTTCTCCCAATATTGTTTGATACGCTGATACATCTGCTTTTTTACAATCATTTACACAAGCGACTTGAAAACCAGGATCAAGGGGAACATGGACTTTCTTGCAATCTTTCATGTTGTATTTTTTTAAATAAGTTCTTAATGTATTGAATATTACCTACAGACAAATCTCCAGTTTTTCCCTCTCTGTTGACTTCCATACCAAGAAAATGTTGTACTGAGCCCTTATCACTAACATCAAACTCTTCGGAAAGTTGCCATTTGATTTTTTGTATGATAGATTTGTCCCGACAACCGATTAGTATATCGTCGACATATACCGCTAATATCATCATTTCACAATTTACTATCATTTTGTACAGACATAGCTCGTTTTCGCAACTTGCAAAGCCAATCTTCTTTACATGTAAATCTAATTTTGCGTTCCATTCACGGCCAGACTGCTTAAGGCCGTATAAAGATTTACGTAACTTCAGTACCTTATTTGGATGCTTTTCATAAATAAACATGTTTGGCTGCTACATATAAACCTCCTCATTGAGATCACCATTCAAATATGCGCTAACAATATCGACTTGGTGTAAATACATACCTTGAGTTACAGCTATTGCGAACAATAGTCTTATATTTGCATATCTAATTACCGGAGAGAATGTTTCATATATCTGACTGCATCTTTTTGCCACTATCATTGCCTTGTATTGCTCAATATTAACATCTCTAGTGTTTTTTATATCATATACCCACTTGCAACCTATATCTTTCTTCCCAGCAGATAAGTCCACAACGTCCTATGCATTGTTTCTTTATTTATTTATTCTACTTGCGTTGCATTCTTCCATTCAACAGATTCTGCACATTCCATTGCTTCTTTTGGACTTTTGGAAATACTATTTATTTTTGCTGATAAACCACTTAAAATATTATATTGTTTTCTGGGTCTACCACGACTTCCTCTCATTGGCGCGACAGGATTATTATTAAAAATTTCATGATGCTGTTGATTGAGACTAACATTATCCTCCTGATTGTTACTTTCTTCTATTGCATCATTTGTTATGATATCTTCAGTAGCATCAATATATATATTTTCTTCATCATTGCTTGTTTCTTCGTTACCTGGACCTTGTAATATTTCAGAATTAGTAAAAAGTAGCAAAACATCATCATCTTTATTGACTGAGTTGTTATCACTATTAATATATTTTTTGATTTTATTTTCTATGAACTGAAAGGCGTGACGTTTCAGTCACTTTATGTGTTTTTTCATCATATAACCTATATGCCTTCGCTACTTGAGAATATCCAACCATGAGATATACTTTTCCTTTCGCGTTAAATTTGTGATTTTTGCGTTTACTTAAAGCTACTGCTCTTGAACCAAAGACCTTTAAATGGCTAACTTATGGCTACCATCCATACCAAACTTCATACGGTGTTTTGTTCAATAGGGCTTTAGTAGGTGAACGATTTTGAAAATATGCTGCTGTAACAATGGCTTCCGCCAATATATTCTTATTAAGCTTAGAATGTAATAACATGGAGCGTGCCATCTCACTAACGTACTGTTAGCACGCTCGGCAGCCCCGTTTTGTTGAGGTGTGTAAGGTACCGTCAGTTGACGTAAAATTCCTTGTTCCTGCAGATACAAATTAAAATCATTATTAGTGTACTCACGGCCGTTGTCGCTTCTCAATATCCTGATTTTTTCTCCTGTTTGGCGTTCTACTTGTTGCTTAAAAATTTTGAATTTTTCGAATATTTCGCTTTTTGACTTCATAATATATACAAATACCATTCTTGTTTTGTCATCAATAACCGTAAAAAAAATCTTGAACCACCTGCTGGCGTCACGTTTATTGAACCACACACATCCGAGTGAATTAACGCCAACACCCTCATATTCACTCATCATTGTTATATCCCCTTTACCTTTTGCAGTTATACATTTGTCAGCTGCTAAAGAAATTATTTCGTTGCAGGTTTCTAGTTTTTGAAAAAGCTTCCTGTCATTGCACATGTAGGACGTTGCCCCACTGAAATCCTTTGGCAGCTGCAATTAAAACAACACTTTTTTCACTCTTTTGCCTATTGCTCCAACAATCACGAGAATAGTGGCCCTCACGCCCACAACTATAACACTTTCCAGAAAAATATTTGTTACCTTTAGCCCTATTCATATTCCAATTCGTCGTTTTTTTATTACTATTTGCTGTATAAGCCTGTTGCGATTCTTCATTTTCGGCATCTTGCGCTGAAAATTTCCTTCTATTGCCTTCATCTAATAATTTCAGCTTTAAACCTTCAAATGACGGTAGAATATCGCGTGTCTCTATATTGCAAAATGCTCGTACATTTTTGGAAGACTTGATAACAGGATTATTACGAATAGCTCGTACGGCATCTCAATGCCAACATCTGATAGTTTTTCAATCACGTCTTGAAATTTGTGTAAATACTCACACATTTGCTCTTGTTCTTCTATTCTTAATGTCATTAGTTTCTTGAATAGCATCACCCAGGGCTTGTTCATTTCAGCCAATTTTTTCCAGTCTTTTGCAGACCTTGTACACTTTTTTACGTAATTTAATTGAGACCCTTTGAGTCCTAACACGATAGTAGCCAGCGCCAATTCATCGTTTGCTACACGTTGAGGATTAAAACGCTCTTCATATGCAAATGCCACGAATCATAATTCCTTTCCTCTAACTTTTCGATTTGCAGAAACGAGGAAGTCATATTTGTTAAAATTCAATTTCAGCACCTTAAAGGCCTGGGCTCATAACCAATGTTGAATATAATATTTTGCATATGAAACACAATACCGTATATTTAAAAACGTAACAATCGATTTGAATTTTTATTGATGAATAATTAAATAAGAGAAAAAGAAAAACTACAAAGCAAAAGTCAAAGCTTACTTCAAATGAAAAATCTTAATACAAAATTCTGTGAATACTATTTAGATATTTGGTTTGTAAGTTAAATTAAACAAAACAAGGTTATAATTTGAACAGCTAATAAAGTCAGAAGTATAATTTAGAGAAGAGTCGATTCACATTGAAGAAAACTAAAATAAGTGTTTGGTACTTTTTTAATTAAAGGGATAAAAAGGCAAAAATTTATGACATTATATCTTCTAAGCCAAAAGTTATAGAAACAAACACTAAAATGGTCTAAGATCAGCACTTAAAATTAAGGGACAAGTATTCGGTAAAGTATTATAGAAACAAAATTTAAACCGCAATCGATAAACATCTTAAAGGTATCAAATACGTGTTTGGTACTTTTTTGACCAAATTTAAAGATAGGTTTTTTCTTTTTAAAATCAATTAAGGTAGAATAATTATTTATGGACTGTTCGATTGACATTCAAGAAATATGAGACAGGTATTTCGTACTTTTTTAAATGAAGGGGTTAAAAAAAATCGGTATTATTATACCTCCTTAACAAAAATGGAGTTATGATCAGCAATAAAAATATCAGGACACGCATTCAATATTTTTTAAATTTGGCAGATATAGATATATATAGCGTTACAAAAGTTTCATTTTTTACAAGTTTTTTACCCCTAGAACTTGTAAAAAAGGAAACTTTTGTAACACTATATATATTAAATCAAAAGCGACAAGAACAAGAACTAAATTGGGTTAGCAATCAAAATAGGATCAGCTACGAAAATAAGGGAGGCGTGTTTAGTACTTTTTTTGAAAATGGCACCAGTAGAGGGTATATATTTTGTATCTTTAGAACTAATACATATTAAATTTAATTTATATCGGAATCGATAAACAAGTAAAAAAAAATTATTTTGGTAAATTTTGTAATTGTACCGCTAACGAAGTAGTGGGTTATAAAGGTAGTAAATTATACTTCTGGCTTCATTTATAGTTAAAAGCAAGTAAGAGTGCTATGTTCGGCTATGCCGAACCTTAAATACCCTTCACCAATGGTGTTACAAAGGGCAGAGTGGAAAGAGAGTAAAGTGCAGAGTGGAAAGAGTTTTTGGTCAATTACAAGTATGTAAATATGTTTCTGAAGACTGATTTGGGTGAATCCTACAAAAATACTAATATGTGTATATTGATATTCTGATCTGAAAAAGTTTTAAATCTCTATAATTAACACGCCTCATACATTTAATTTTTAGGTGATATATGAATAATACTTTAATTAGTGAATAACCATGCTTTATAGTGGGTCTACATTTTGGAGGTAGATTGAAATACAAACAATTTCCGAAATTACACAACATTGTAACATTTCGCACCTTGAGAGAGGTCGTATTTAAATGCATATATCTTTAAAATTAGAGGACCTATTAAATGGTTGCTTTAATGAGAATATTTAGATTTAACTTTTAGCAACAACACTTACATAAGATATGAATAAAGGCCATCATAATGTGCAAAAGTCACTTATTTAAGACATATTTCTGTATGCTGAAATCAAGTTTGAAGAGCTTCTAGATGGCATACCGACATAACTTATATGTACAGGTATTATATGTTAATAGTGTTTTACAAAGTACACTAATAAATTGCAACATATAGTTCTACTTAAAACTAAGATATAGCTAAATCTCGAAATTCGATGCTAAATTACAATTACGATGTGCGCAAATTGGCATATTTTTGGAAAATTTTTTTAAAAAACAATATTAAAAAAAATCGAATTATATATCAGATTTTAAAAAATACTCCATTGCAGCATGCTATTAAATTTCATCAAAATCGGTCTATAAACACCAGAGATATCACCAAAATTCAAAACTCGAAAAGGATTTAAAAAAATTTTGCTTAAAAAACTTTCATAAAAAAAATTTAATTTCGTCTGCACATCAAATTTCATCATCAGAATGGGTGGAACAATAAGCGAGATATCGCCAAAGCAAAAGATATCGATGTACGCAAATTGACATATTTAAATTTTTTTTAAAAAGTTTTTTTTTGAATTAAATATCAGATTTTAGAAAATACTCCAACGCAACATGTTATTAAATTTGATCAAATTCGGTATATAAACACCAGAGATATCATCAAAATTCAAAACTGGATGAGAATTTAAGATTTTTTTTAAATCTGTAGTTTTCAAAAAAAAAAAAAAAACAAAAAATAATTTCGTCAAAAAATTGTGTTTTTTAAATAGCTTTTTGAACTTATATCAAATCATAGGAAATCATTCAACGCAGCACACTGTTGAATTTCATTAAAATCGCTAGATTAATAACTGAGATATCGCCAAAGCAAAAGTAATCGATGTACGCAAATTGACAAATTAAATTTAAAAAAAAAACAGTATTTAAAAAAAATTGAATTAGATATTAGATTTTAGAAAATACTACAACGCAACATGCTATTTAATTTTATCAAAATCGGTCTATAAACATCAGAGATATCGCCAAAATTCAAAATTCGATGAAAATTTAAACAATTTTTTTTTAAATCTGTGTTTTTCAAAAAAAAAGTTTTGAATTTCGTCAAAAAACTGTGTTTTTAAAAAATAAATTTTTGATCTGTATATCAAATTTTAGAAAATCATTCAACGCTGTACACTATTGAATTTCATTAAAATCGGTAGATCAATAACCGAGATATCGCCAAAGCAAAAGTTATCGATGTACGCAAATTGACAAATTAAAAAAAAATTAAAAAAAAACAGTATTTAAAAAAAAATTTAAATTATATGTCAGATTTTAGAAAATACTCCAATGCAACATTGCAACAATGCTAATTAATTTTATTAAAATCGGTCTATAAACATCAGAGATATCGCCAAAATTAAAAATTCGATGAGAATTAAAAAAAAAATTTAAAGAACACTATTTAAAAAAAAATTTTAAGTTCGTCATCGAAGTTTAGCATTTAAGCGATATCTCGGGTGTTTATGGACCGATTTTAATTAAATTAAATAGCGTGCTGCGTAGGGAAATTTCGTATAATTCGCCTGGGTACACCCACCAGGAGCTCCACAAACTTGATCTTAACAGACAGACATGGCTAAATCGACTGTCCTGGCGATTCTGAGTCGATCGTTATAATTTGTATGGGGTGTAAGGCGAATAATGAAAAAAATACAAACTGAATAACAAACTTATAATACCCCTTCACCTATTGGTGAAGGGTATAAAAACCACCCTTAAATATTTTCCGTTTTTACGCTTTTGTACCCCATTTATCATAAAAGCACCAAACACGTATTTAATGTTTTTTAAGAACTTATCAATTGTAATATAAATTGAGTCTCTATCTTGGCTTCGGAGATATGATTTTACTAATTTCTCCCTTTTTTGCACTGTTTTACCCCCTAGGCGGCCGAATTTGTAAAAATTTGTAAATATGAGTCTCTTAATTTTTAGTGCTGATCTTAGACCAATTTGGTTTTTGTTTTTACCACCTTTGGTTAAGAAAATATAATTTCACCGACTTTTCCCTTTTTTACCCTCAAAATTGAAAAGAAGTTCTAAAACACGTGTCTTATATTGTTTCAATGTGAATCAACCCATCTATAAACCCTTCTCCCACAACATTCCAATTGGAAGAAGGCGTATTTCTTCCAGACAATGAGCTGCATCCGCTTATCTAACAAATGCATTAGTTAGATAAGTTGTTCATAGCCTACCCAGCAAAACTTTGGTAATGGCAAGTACTCTGATAACTGGTTACCTTGTAACGACTACAACATACCATCCGAATAAATAATAAGTTATTACAGAAGTACTTATTTGTAATTAAGATGGTAATTTAAACTGAATGGCCCCGGTTCAAATCCCACCAAGGGCAACAATTTTTTTTAGTTTTTTTTTTTATTAAAAGAGTCTTTTTAAATGATTTAAATATTATCTTCTGTAAAAAAAAATTTGTAAAACTAACTCACGTTATTGAAAAAATACCATCATGAGTCAATTTTGATTATGTAGGGGATGTTGAATACCAAACACGATTCTAATTGGTCTTAACTTGGTAAGCACAACTTATCTGGGTCATCCTTCATCTCAACTGTGGACACACACCTCCTCATGGTATCATCCGGGGAGCTAGTTTAACACCCATTAATATTGTGAGTTATCATGTTCCGAGAGTTGTCCCATAAGATCGATAAAAATGGGTTAGGATTACGGGCTAGTAACCCTCTCTTGAAAAAAAAAAAAATACAATGAAGAGGATAAAATTTGAATTTAAATGTCCCACTACCTAATATTAGAGGAGGATGTCCGAAACTTCGATAGAAAGACCAAGTAGAGGAACATTTTTCGAAGCTTGGCCTATAAAATTGGAGAATGTTCGCACAAGATCGAAATCCATGGAATTCTAAAATAAATATGCTCGGACTTTGACCTTAACAGGTTGTAACATTTAAGTAAGTAAGAGTCAATCTTATGTAAAAACTTATACAAAAAAGAAGAGTTAAGTTGTTTAAGTTTTAAAATAATTTTAAAAAAGTTTTAAAATAATTACAAAAAATCGTATAAAAATATTTTTCCAAAAATTACAACAAAGCAAAAAAAAGCAGGGAAAAACAAAGTTATTTTCACATGATTTTGGATCTAAAAATAAAAATTCTTTATATTAATTATAAGCCGCTAAGTTTTCAACATATGAAGTGGCTCAGTGGAAGAGTATCTGCCTAGCAATCGGAGGGTCTGGGTTCGAGCCCCCATGGGATCATAAAAAAAATTTTGTATTTCGTTTAAAAATATATGTTTTTAATAAAGCAACAACAAAAAAGTTGTTGCTTTCAAATTGCTTACCCAAGTCATTACTTTTCTGCAATTGGAAAGTACTTGCCTCCAATGACATCCCCATGTTAATGTAATGACTTTAACAGCGAATGAGTAAGTAGTTCGTGTTCAATAGTTTAACTGTTTAACTCATTATTTGGTAATGAAAAGTTTTACTGGGTAATACTCAATAACTAGTGGCTAGCTAAGTTATGAGGTGAACCGCCCCTTTTTTGAAAATTTATTTATTATTTATACTTATCTCACACCGATTTAGTTCTTATTTTTATCACTTTTGGTTTGGAAGATATTACGTTACCGAATTTTACCCTTTTTACTCCCAAAGTTCAAAAGAAGTACCAAAGACCTATATGTAAATTATACTTCTGGCTTCATTAGCTTAAATGATATTCATAGTTAAAAAAACCCACCCTTGAATATTTTACCGTTTTTACCCTTTTGTACCCCATTTATCGTAAAAGTACCAAATACGTGTTTCATGTTTTTTTAGTACTTATCAATTGTGATGTAAATTTTGTCTCTATCTTTATTATTTCAAAAGAAACGTATTGGTTAAAAAAAAGGACCAAAATATAGTTTTTACCTTTTTTGCAAAACGCTTGTCCCCTTATTTTTCTAGCCTATCTAAATCCAATTTAAGCTTTGTTTTTATCGATGTTGTTTTCGGAGATATGATGTTACTAATTTCTCCCTTTTATATCCTGTTTTACCGCCTAGGCACTGAAAAGTGCTCATGATATATATGAAAGCTGAAGGATGTTAATGGTCTTAAAATGCCGTCTCTTTCTACAATAAAGCCTAAACTCAACTGTCAAGTGGTCCAAAACGTCAAAAATGTTGTTTCCGTTTTGGCCTAAAAACTTATTCCTTCTTCTTGTAAAACCACTCAACAGTAAAGGTAACAAATAAAATCCTACTCTTCAATTTGTACAAAAAATCTAAATTTATTGTTTTCATTTCTATTTATATGCACATTGGTCGCTGGGTTTGTATCTTACTGAGCAAACGAAACAAAAGCTTGATTTGTTATCCACATCAGAGACTTATCATCAAATTCCTTTTTTTCAAACCAGCTCTCCATCCCAACATAGGTTATAAAAATATGTATGTCTATGTAGAAAGAGTTATTGAACACATTTGAACTATGTGATATCGGCTTTTTTATAATCGGGCTTGACCTACTATAATACATTCTTACTTGTTTTCGTTTTTATATTTTTAGGCCGTATTCAATTACGCCGTTTAATTCGAGTACCGCTTGAGATACATATACGCCATGTAGAGCCAAGTAATTATCTAAACATCTTAACTGAAATGAAGGACAAAGAAATTCACAATTTGATTATTGATACAAATTTCGAGAACATCCAAATTTTATTAAAAGGAGTAAGTCAATGTATATAAGTAGAATATATAAATTTAAATATAAGTAGATTTTTCTAATTACCCTTTACATATTCGCAATGAGTTAAACAGAAATAAAACTGCGTAATATAGCTTTACTGGTATGGGTACCAAATCTAACCATAGCTATGCATAGTTTTGGGCAACTTTAATTTCTTCTTTGAATAAGTTAATTCACTCCGGGACCTAATGGGTCCGTTGTGATCATTTCGAATATAATAGTAAGAAGACAAACATAAAAACTTATTATAAACTGCCTTGTTGCTCGGGTAGTTTTCACAAATTTTCTTGCAACCTGACGTTGATTTTGTCTAATGCATTGGTCGCCAGATTGAACTGAATTCAGTATTCTGAAGTCACATGTATTCTTACGCTCTTCATACGCATTCTTACTCTCTTTCATTTAGTCTGCAATCAACCACCGAAAAATGCACATTTTTTCTTGTAAATTAAATACACTCAAAAAATATTTGTCGTCTCGCTTGTTGAATTGTATTATTACAATAAAAAATTAAAGAAGAATGAATACTATTATGAAATTAATACTTTTAATTAAATAGTAACGTTATGTAGAGCTACTTTTAAGAGAGTTTTTAAATTTTATTATATGTTTTAGATTTTCATATTCATACAAATAATTTTTTGGTATAATAAAATTCTTCTGTTTAAAGTTTTAACTTACTAGTAAAACCAAAAACTGTTATGGTTTTTTTAAATAATTTAACAAATAAATAAGACTAATAGATTTGATTGAAAATACCATAATTTTATTAAAATATTTTTACTACTACAAATGTTTTGGCAACTACTGGACTAATGCATCAAATATTAGCCTGTTGATGAAATCAGCGTTTCGTTGACTCTGCCGTATACGTCGTAAATTGGTTTCGTTCTCTGTCTCTACTTGTCGTTGCTCTCCCGATAGTCAAATAGACTGGCGCACAGTGGTTTACGGCCGCTTTTTTTTTTTTTCTTTGAAATAATTCTGTAACCTTAAAACGACTAGAGATATTTAAATTTGGCACGGTGGTAGTCAAGGAGCATTCGCTGATTTAAAAAAAAAACACTGGTCCATGAGGGGTCGGGAGAGTCATTGATGGGAATTTTAAGTTAGTCAACTCGGGTGTTTGACTTTTTTAAAAATTCGCCAAAAATCCAGTTATAGATGGACTGAAAAAAACTTAAGTAGTCCTTGAGAAGATCTACAAAAAATACTCTTACATGTGTAGGTTATCTCCTTTGCCTTTCGTGATATTTGGGTAAAAGGAATTTTTGGGTTGATTTCTTACCTATTTTTATACCCTTCACCAATAGGTGAAAGGGTATTATAAGTTTGTCATTCAGTTTACGCGTGTGAAGAAAAAAAACAGGAGAAAACAAACTTTTTTTTCCTTTTATCTGAACCACCCTGTTTCAAAATTAAATATGTAAACAAAGATTGAAAAAAAATTAACTAATTTCCAAAGTGAATTAAATAAGTATTATTATTTAATTTTAAGACAAAATTCTATTTATATAAATGTTTAAAGTGTCTTGTATCTAATTATTTATTGTTTTTTATTTTTATTATACGTTTTAATATAATAAAGTGGTGTTATATTTTACCTTAATATCTTGGTGTTTTTATTCATAAAAATATAGGCTATAAATAGAATTTGAACAAAAAATCGAAAACGATTCCATGTACATAAGGTGCGCGTCAAAATTATAAGGTCTCCTTAATATTTGCTCAATTCATCCAAACTATAAAATGTTATGTATGGTAACCTTATTCTAAAAAATTCTTCGATCAAATAAGTGAGAATAAGCAGGTTTTACTCTTAGAGATGTACCGTTATGTTATTTTTATTTAAATTTATGCAAATAATTGCAAAATGCAATGCGTAAAAATGATAAGGTCAACTTTTAGTTCTTCTTTTGTCCGGTACTGTCTGTTTTCCGCATAAACATTACGCACAAGCAGTCCCCAAAAATTTTCCATGGGGTTTAAGTCGGGAGAACGTGCTGGCCAGTCAAGTACTTCAATATTGTGCTCCTCGAACCATTGTTTGGTCGACTTGCTGATATGAATTGCTGCGTTATCTTGCTGAAAGGTGAAAGCTTTGTCAGCATTTTGAGCCAAATAAGGCAGCAAACATTCAGAAAGAATGTTCTGGTACTCTAAACTATTCATTCGAGTGGAAGGAAAGTAGAGTTCCAGGGTACCATGTGAGCTAAAGCCAGCCCAAACCATCAAACTGCCGCCACCGAAATTCCTTTTGGAAAAAAACAAGGGTTCCTTTCGTAAATCTCGCCAATAGCAATTGAAACCATCTGGTCCATCCAGGTTAAATTTTTTCTCGTCGGAAAAAATTACCTACAAACCCAAAAATGTACGGAATATCTTATAACCCTTTAAAAAAAGTTTACCTGATGCCAGTTAGTTGCCATGTTGTTTCTCGCAAACTCTTTACGCTTAGTCTTATGCTCCTTAGTCAGACAGGAAATTTTTTTTAATTTTGCTCGAATTAGGTTTGGCTGGGCATTGATGGCTCTCAGAATTGTGCTTTTTGAAGCTTGTAACTTCAATTCCTCTTTTATTTTCAAAGCACTTTTCATGGAATTGGAGGCCTTCCGTGCAATTAGCCGAGTTTCACGGGCAGACAGGACCTTTGGACGACCCGTAGTTTTTAATTTTCCATAGTTTTCTCTATTTTTGAGAAAATTTTGAACAACACACAAAGATCGTCCCAGTTATTTCGCCATTCCTGGCATACTTAATCCCTGCTCATGAAACGC
Source organism: Stomorhina lunata (assembly GCA_933228675.1). Taxonomy (NCBI): domain Eukaryota; kingdom Metazoa; phylum Arthropoda; class Insecta; order Diptera; family Rhiniidae; genus Stomorhina; species Stomorhina lunata. Next base: position 2,428,857 of record OW121745.1, read on the forward strand.
CACAATTTGTCCTTGTTCATAAAGTGACAAAGGTTTCCCGCGAGGAATACTGCACAGATATTATTTAAATTATTAAAAAAAAAAAACAGTTGTGATACGCGCTGCTTAGATTAATTGCTTATTAATCACTTACCTTATCATTTTGACGCATTGCATTTTGCAACTATTTGTAAAAATTTAAATAAACATAATATAACGGTACATCTCTAAGAGCCAAACCTGCTTATTCTCACTTATTTGAACGAAGAATTTTTTGGAATAAGGTTACCATACATAACATTTTATAGTTTGGGTGAATTGAGCATATATTAAGGTGACCTTATAATTTTGACGCGCACCTTATACAGGGCCTAAGGGCATCGATAGAGGACGATAATGTGATCATTTTAAGCTATAAACCACTCCTAGAAAGACTTGGGATTCATTGTTATAGACTAGCAAATTTTCGAAAATTAAAAGTTTAGTACACTATTCTAAGGGTGAATTCGTATTCCCAAACAAAAATCAAAAACGATTCCGTGTGCTTCTACAGGGCTAGGGGGAATCAACAGAGGACAGTACTAGGAGTGGTTTATAGCTTAAAATGATCATATTATCGTCCTCTATCGATTCCCTTAGGCCCTGTCTATGTACATGGAATAGTTTTTGATTTTTTGTTCAAATTCACTTTATAGCCTATATTTTTATGAATAAAAACACCAAGATATTAAGGTAAAATATAACACCACTTTATTATATTAAAAGGTACAGTAAAAATGGAAAATAATAAATAATTAGATACTAGACACTTTAAATATTTATTTAAATATAATTTTGCCTTAAAATTAAGTAAAACACTTATTTAATTCACTTTGGAAATTAGTTAATTTTTTCCAATCTTTGTTTACTTATTTCATTTGGATACAGGGTGGTTCAAATAAAAGGAAAAAAAGTTTGTTTTCTCCTGTTTGTTTTCTTCTCATCGATATTCAGTTTGTAATTTTTTCATTATTTGTCGCAGATCCGACAAAATTTATACCGATCGACTCAGAATCGGCAGGAGAATCGATTAAGCGTTGTCCGTATGTCTGTCTGTCCGTCCGTCTGTCTGTTGTAATCAAGTTTGTGAAGCTGCTAGAGAGTGTATCGACATAAATTATTAAAAAGTTTTACTGTAGTGTATTGCACTAAGAATCCCAATTTATTACAATTAGTTACTATTGTAATAAATAGTTTTTTGATAAAACCAAAAAATTTTGGTGGGGAAACCTTTCCTCGACGCATTTCGATGGTTGGTTAGACCATCTCATCAGGAGGATTATCCCTAATTTTAGACAGAGCGAAAACCTCACATTATGTATAATTTGAGGGACTGAATAAATACGAATTATTATTATTGTGTCCAAAAAATATCAACATAAAGCGAAGATTATCATCCGAACAGAAACACACAAACATTTTTCAGTTTTATCATTTCTTTATTTCCCACACTTTTGTTGTTGCTTTGTTGGCGACTAAGACAAAAGTGCTATAAAGGGGGTTCAAAGAAAGATTTAAATAAAAAAAAGTTTATTTTTTTTGGTTTTATCAAAAAACTATTTATTACAATAATAAATAATTGTAATAAATTGGGATTTTTAGTGCAATACACTACAGTAAAACTTTTTAATTAAATGTTTGATGTCCCAAAATTTTGATAAACCTTTTTAATAAATATACGGCTGCACATGTGCCAAGCTTTAAAATAAACTTTTGTTTATTTAAATCTTTTGTTAAGTCACGTTAATTTACGGACTATCTGAATAAAAACACACTTGTTCGATTTTCAATAAAGTTTAATAAAAAGAAGTAAAGTAATAAACGATGCACAGTGGTTTACGGACGCTTTTTTTGGAAATAATTCTGTAACTTTTGAACGACTGGAGATATTTGAATGAAATTTGACATGGTGGTAGTCAAGGAGTATTCGAGTTGGTTTTTGAAAGCACTGGTCCATGAGGGGTCGGGAGAGTGACTGATGGACCTTCAAAGTTGGTCACCTCGGGTGTTCGACTTTTTTAAAAATTCGCCAAAAATCCATTTATGTATGGATTGAAAAGAAATTTTAAACTTAAGTTGTCCTTGAGAAGATCTACAAAAAATACGCTTAAATGTGTAGGTTATCTCCTTTGGATTTCGAGATATTTGGGTAAAAAGGAATTTTTAGGTTGATTTTTTACCTCTTTTTTAAGCTTTTTTTGATCTGGTGAACGCATCTGAGGACCAAACATTTTTTAAGAATATTCTTTAAATTTGTAATAAAATTCTGAATAATTTTTGTGCAAGTTAGTTATAGATATCTTCTTTTGTTTAAAAGTTAAAAATATTCAAAGTTGAAACTTACAAAAAATTTCGCTTTTTTTTTAGTTTTTCCCCAAAAGATAGCTATATTTTTTCACTAATAAAAAAATATTTTCTTAAGAAACATAAAAAGATTTTTAAAGCTTTTAAAAGAAAACATAATGAGAATGCGTATAAAACAAATTTCTTGCTAATTGGACTTTTGGTCCTCGCACATGCCCTCTCCAAAAAATGGCAATTTGTAAAAAAATTAGTTTAAACAAAAATTTCTCAAAAGGCAAAGCACCGATTTGAAAAAAATTATAATGTTCATATTTTCCAATATATCTGTTATTGATTAGAAACGTTTTTTCTGAAACGCGCTGCAAATAGAGACAGTGTTGCCATATTTGTAAAAAAACTCATTTTTTTAAACCCCTTTTTCCCCAGTTGGGAATTGGGGAATTTTTAAGTTAAAATTGGGAATTTTTTTTAGTCTATTGCTTTTAGATCTTATTGGTCTACATTACTACAAAATTTCATTGTAATATCTTTATCCATGTCATTTCCACAGAATATCAAAAATTAAAAATATTTTCCTTAAAAAAGCAGAAAAACAATTTTTTTTTTGTTTTACGATACAAAGTGTAAGAAAAGTAACGCACTTAAAAAAAAACTTTTACTTAGTGCTAATCTCCTAGTCTTCCCCGATCTAATGATACTAAACATGTCTATAAAGCATTAATACCGAGTCTTAAAAAACTCTGAAAACTTTGGCCCCCGTAGCATTTTTACACTGTTTATTTAAATATAAGTGATGAATTTGTGCATATAAAGTTAATTATCATACTCAAATATTTCACTATAAGATGACAATGATCCTTCACTAATAAACAAATATTTTCTTCAAAAAGATATAAATAGTTTTTTATTTTTTTTAAAGAAAACATTATAAGAATGACTTAAAAAAATTTTATACGATTTTGCCTTTTGTTTCAAGCTAAAAAATAAAATTTTAGTAAAAGATTCTAAAAAAGTAAGTACGAGTAAGGCACCGATTTTGATAACAGTGTAAAGGTAATATATCCATAATTTGTAGCAAAAGTTTAATTAGAAGTGTACGGTTATAGTAACAGTGTGACAATTTATTTAAAGTAAGATTTAAAGGCATTTTTCCAGTATTTAAAATTGGTGTATTTGAAAAAATTGCAAAATTATGTTAAGGTTATAAAATGTTTTTTAATGTGAAAGTTAATGCAATAGGTAAAAATTGTTACAACTTGGGTTTTTCATAATGGTCAGAAAGGATATGGTTATTCACCTCCATACAGGTAGGTTTTACGAGACGCACATATTGGTTGAGTTATATATGCACCTATTTTTAGATTTAAAAAATACATTAATTCATTGATTTCTGTATTATTCTTTGGATACAGGTATGTATAAAAAATGTTTTTTTTTTTTAATATAAAAAAGAAAGTTTTAAATATAACTGCTATTAACAGTTAAAACATCATGGCTATAACATTGGAATTTAAAGTGTTGTGCGATATTCTTTTTGAACAACCAAACAGTTCGAGAGCAGAAAAAATTAAAATAATCATGCGATATGCTAAAAGTCAAACTAACTCCATGATTCTCAATAGTGAGGAAGACAAAGTCGTAAAATTTGTAAAGTTATTTGAACTTAAAATTAAGTCGGTTAATTACTGTTTAAAAAGATTTGAATCTAAATTTAAAGACTGGATGAAGGACTCAATTGAGCTTAAAACTTCTGGTGCTGGAGCCCCTCTAAAAAACTATGATGATCTCGGAGAAAGATCTAAAAAGATGCGATTATCCGAAGTTCTTTCTACTCATTCGGATACTGAAATCAAAGATTCCTTTAAGGAAGTGCTCAAACGAAATAATCAACCAGCTGAAGCTAAACAAATAGCAGATATTCTCCCAGTGGCTTCTCCTAAACGTCTTAAGTGAATTATTAAGAGTATACCAACTCCTTCTTCTCAATCAGAATTTTCGGAGGAAGAAGCACTTGCTCTTATGCTCGAGTTGAAATTGAGTAAAAATAAATATATTTAACTCTGTAAGGCATTACAAGACAAAGGACACTCAATTTTACCAGGATATAATGCGTTATTAAAAACCAAAAAAAAACTTAATACCAACAAACGTGATAGGAGACGAAAGTGCATCTGTGGATTTATCAAAATTATTGGAAAATACGGCATCAAGGCTGATATCTACTACATTGTCTGAAGAAGAAGCCAAGAAACTTGACAACAAGGACTTAACTTTAATATGAAAATGGGGATGTGACGGTTTATCTGGATTACCGGAATACAAACAATCAACATCTCATCAGAACACAAATGACTACAGAAGCGTTTTTATGGCATCCCTAGTACCACTAAGATTAAGAAAGAATCGTTCTGAACCATCCACATCAAAAGAGCGTACTGAATACGTGTGGGTTAACACATCTCCAGGATCAAAGGCATTTTGCAGACCGATCAGATTCGAATATTTAAAAGTAAATGCAGCAAGCACAAAAAATTGGGTTGATGATATCAAATATTCAATAGACAATTTGAGTCCAGTCTGCATAGACATACATGGATATTTGATTAATGTAAATTTTGAGCTTCAATTGACAATGATAGATGGAAAAGTAAGCAACGCTATAACGGAAACCCATTCAACTTGGAAATGATCATTATGCGGAAAGAAGAAATCGGAATTTCTACAAACTTCAGAAGATGCATCAGCTAGTACTGCAATTAATCAAGAGGTTCTGGAATTTGGTATATCGCCCCTACATGCACGTATCCGATTTTTAGAATTTATGCTACATATAGCATATGATCTAAAATATAGGAATATACCTGATAATCAGCTAAAATCCGTGAGAAATAATAAGGAACTGATTGAAATGAGATCCAGTGAAAAAAAAGGATTCAGGAAGAATTCAAAACTATGACGGGTCTAAACATAGACAAACCACTTGTAGGATATGGCAGTACAAACGATGGTAATACGGCCAGGCGATTCTTTGAAAATTATGAAACAACTTCAAAGATTACTGGAATTGATGAGGAAGTTCTTCGTAAATGCTACATAATATTATCGGCAATAAATAGCAAATATCAAATAAATGCTGAAAAATTTCATTGCTATGCCCTCAAAGCGTTAACTCGTATACGACATTTGTATCACTGGAAAGAAATTACACCAACAGTTCATAAAGTCCTTCAACATGGTCGTGAAATAATTGAATCAAATCTTCTCCCACTTGGTGAACTGACAGAAGAGGCCCAGGAAGCGCGGAATTCAGATTTCAAGTATATCCAACTATTTAATACCAGAAAATGCTCAAGAAAATCGCAAAATCAGGATCTAATAAATTATCTCTTGTTGTCTTCTGATCCTGCTCTATCAACGATAAGAAAGAAATGGTGGAGCAGTTATACAAAAACTTCTGAAAACGAACACCTGGAAGAGGTTCTTGATATAATAGATTGTACTGATTATTTTACTGAAAATAAAAATTAAGTAAATAACTACTTTTATATAAATATGTAATAAAAACTGTAAGTTTAAACTTTAACTACAAATACTTCAATAAAATGTATTTCACCTTTTAATATAAGTACAAATTATTTACATTTTGATATTTCATAAATCCTCATGATATTTTCTTTAAAAAAATAAAAAAATATTTGTTTGTTATCGAAGGATCATTGTCATCTTATAGTGAAATATTTGAGTATGATTATTAATTTTATATGCACAAATTCATCACTTATATTTAAATAAACAGTGTAAAAATGCTACGGGGGCCAAAGTTTTCAGAGTTTTTTAAGACTCGGTATTAATGTTTTATATACATGTTTAGTATCATTAGATCGGGAAAGACTAGGAGATTAGCACTAAGTAAAAGTTTTTTTTAAGTGCGTTACTTTTTTTACACTTTGTATCGTAAAACAAAAAAAAATTGTTTTTCTGCTTTTTTAAGGAAAATATTTTTAATCTTTGATATTCTGTGGAAATGACATGGATAAAGATATTACAATGAAATTTTGTAGTAATGTAGACCAATAAGATGTAAAAGCAATAGACTAAAAAAAATTCCCAATTTTAACTTAAAAATTCCCCAATTCCCAACTGGGGAAAAAGGTGTTTCAAAAAATGAGTTTTTTTACAAATATGGCAACACTGTCTCTATTTGCAGCGCGTTTCAGAAAAAACTTTTCTAATCAATAACAGATATATTGGAAAATATGAACATTATAATTTTTTTCAAATCGGTGCTTTGCCTTTTGAGAAATTTTTGTTTAAACTAATTTTTTTTTTTACAAATTGCCATTTTTTGGAGAGGACATGTGCGAGGACCAAAAGTCCAATTAGCAAGAAATTTGTTTTATACGCATTCTCATTATGTTTTCTTTTAAAAACTTTAAAAATCTTTTTATGTTTCTTAAGAAAATATTTTTTTATTAGTGAAAAAATATAGCTATCTTTTGGGGAAAAACTAAAAAAAAAGCGAAATTTTTTGTAAGTTTCAACTTTGAATATTTTTAACTTTTAAACAAAAGAAGATATCTAAAGATAAATAAAGATAACTAACTTGCACAAAAATTATTCAGAATTTTATTACAAATTTAAAGAATATTCTTAAAAAATGTTTGGTCCTCAGATGCATTCACCAGATCAAAAAAAAATTAAAAAAGAGGTAAAAAATCAACCTAAAAATTCCTTTTTACCCAAATATCTCGAAATCCAACACATTTAAGCGTATTTTTTGTAGATCTTCTCAAGGACAACTTAAGTTTAAAATTTCTTTTCAATCCATACATAAATGGATTTTTGGCGAATTTTTAAAAAAGTCGATCACCCGAGGTGACCAACTTTGAAGGTCCATCAATCACTCTCCCGACCCCTCATGGACCAGTGCTTTCAAAAACCAACTCGAATACTCCTTGACTACCACCATGTCAAATTTCATTCAAATATCTCCAGTCGTTCAAAAGTTACAGAATTATTTCCAAAAAAAAGCGTCCGTAAACCACTGTGCGATGTCGGCTACTCTCTGGCTCACACACGACTCCCAGTCACACTTTATGAACGCTCTATCAAAAACCAATAATTGGTCTAGCAGCAGAGTTTATAAGTATACAATATAAAAAATGTTACTATTAAATACAACATTAGGTATTCTATTACATTTCAAAACGTTAATTTCAAATTCATATAATATTAATTCAATACAATTCTTAACATTTCGGCCCCTTTGATGGCATCAGGATGACTTCAGTTATCAGACTTTGGGATATTCGCCATCTTGTGAACTACTCTTCTTATTTCACCATTCTTCGTTTTAATATCGGCAACCCGTACCGAACCATGAGGATCGCGGACTACGTTGGTAACTCTACCTATAAGCCACTGCTTGGAAGGTAAATTATCTTCAGCTACCAGTACTAAATCGCCTTCGTCTAGGTTGCGCGGTTTTTTGGTCCATTTCACTTTTGGTTGTAGCTCACCTAAGTACTCTTTCGACCAACGCTTCCAAAAGTGCTGTTGTATAGCAGTTAACATTAACCATCTATCACGATGAGACCAGTCTTTGCTGTCATAAAAAGGCTCTGCGATACCCAATAACGGACCACCGTAGCATTTTTACACTGTTTATTTAAATATAAGTGATGAATTTGTGCATATAAAGTTAATTATCATACTCAAATATTTCACTATAATATGACAATGATCCTTCACTAATAAACAAATATTTTCTTCAAAAAGATATAAATAGTTTTTTATTTTTTTTAAAGAAAACATTATAAGAATGACTTAAAAAAATTTTATACGATTTTGCCTTTTGTTTCAAGCTAAAAAATAAAATTTTAGTAAAAGATTCTAAAAAAGTAAGTACGAGTAAGGCACCGATTTTGATAACAGTGTAAAGGTAATATATCCATAATTTGTAGCAAAAGTTTAATTAGAAGTGTACGGTTATAGTAACAGTGTGACAATTTATTTAAAGTAAGATTTAAAGGCATTTTTCCAGTATTTAAAATTGGTGTATTTGAAAAAATTGCAAAATTATGTTAAGGTTATAAAATGTTTTTTAATGTGAAAGTTAATGCAATAGGTAAAAATTGTTACAACTTGGGTTTTTCATAATGGTCAGAAAGGATATGGTTATTCACCTCCATACAGGTAGGTTTTACGAGACGCACATATTGGTTGAGTTATATATGCACCTATTTTTAGATTTAAAAAATACATTAATTCATTGATTTCTGTATTATTCTTTGGATACAGGTATGTATAAAAAATGTTTTTTTTTTAATATAAAAAAGAAAGTTTTAAATATAACTGCTATTAACAGTTAAAACATCATGGCTATAACATTGGAATTTAAAGTGTTGTGCGATATTCTTTTTGAACAACCAAACAGTTCGAGAGCAGAAAAAATTAAAATAATCATGCGATATGCTAAAAGTCAAACTAACTCCATGATTCTCAATAGTGAGGAAGACAAAGTCGTAAAATTTGTAAAGTTATTTGAACTTAAAATTAAGTCGGTTAATTACTGTTTAAAAAGATTTGAATCTAAATTTAAAGACTGGATGAAGGACTCAATTGAGCTTAAAACTTCTGGTGCTGGAGCCCCTCTAAAAAACTATGATGATCTCGGAGAAAGATCTAAAAAGATGCGATTATCCGAAGTTCTTTCTACTCATTCGGATACTGAAATCAAAGATTCCTTTAAGGAAGTGCTCAAACGAAATAATCAACCAGCTGAAGCTAAACAAATAGCAGATATTCTCCCAGTGGCTTCTCCTAAACGTCTTAAGTGAATTATTAAGAGTATACCAACTCCTTCTTCTCAATCAGAATTTTCGGAGGAAGAAGCACTTGCTCTTATGCTCGAGTTGAAATTGAGTAAAAATAAATATATTTAACTCTGTAAGGCATTACAAGACAAAGGACACTCAATTTTACCAGGATATAATGCGTTATTAAAAACCAAAAAAAAACTTAATACCAACAAACGTGATAGGAGACGAAAGTGCATCTGTGGATTTATCAAAATTATTGGAAAATACGGCATCAAGGCTGATATCTACTACATTGTCTGAAGAAGAAGCCAAGAAACTTGACAACAAGGACTTAACTTTAATATGAAAATGGGGATGTGACGGTTTATCTGGATTACCGGAATACAAACAATCAACATCTCATCAGAACACAAATGACTACAGAAGCGTTTTTATGGCATCCCTAGTACCACTAAGATTAAGAAAGAATCGTTCTGAACCATCCACATCAAAAGAGCGTACTGAATACGTGTGGGTTAACACATCTCCAGGATCAAAGGCATTTTGCAGACCGATCAGATTCGAATATTTAAAAGTAAATGCAGCAAGCACAAAAAATTGGGTTGATGATATCAAATATTCAATAGACAATTTGAGTCCAGTCTGCATAGACATACATGGATATTTGATTAATGTAAATTTTGAGCTTCAATTGACAATGATAGATGGAAAAGTAAGCAACGCTATAACGGAAACCCATTCAACTTGGAAATGATCATTATGCGGAAAGAAGAAATCGGAATTTCTACAAACTTCAGAAGATGCATCAGCTAGTACTGCAATTAATCAAGAGGTTCTGGAATTTGGTATATCGCCCCTACATGCACGTATCCGATTTTTAGAATTTATGCTACATATAGCATATGATCTAAAATATAGGAATATACCTGATAATCAGCTAAAATCCGTGAGAAATAATAAGGAACTGATTGAAATGAGATCCAGTGAAAAAAAAGGATTCAGGAAGAATTCAAAACTATGACGGGTCTAAACATAGACAAACCACTTGTAGGATATGGCAGTACAAACGATGGTAATACGGCCAGGCGATTCTTTGAAAATTATGAAACAACTTCAAAGATTACTGGAATTGATGAGGAAGTTCTTCGTAAATGCTACATAATATTATCGGCAATAAATAGCAAATATCAAATAAATGCTGAAAAATTTCATTGCTATGCCCTCAAAGCGTTAACTCGTATACGACATTTGTATCACTGGAAAGAAATTACACCAACAGTTCATAAAGTCCTTCAACATGGTCGTGAAATAATTGAATCAAATCTTCTCCCACTTGGTGAACTGACAGAAGAGGCCCAGGAAGCGCGGAATTCAGATTTCAAGTATATCCAACTATTTAATACCAGAAAATGCTCAAGAAAATCGCAAAATCAGGATCTAATAAATTATCTCTTGTTGTCTTCTGATCCTGCTCTATCAACGATAAGAAAGAAATGGTGGAGCAGTTATACAAAAACTTCTGAAAACGAACACCTGGAAGAGGTTCTTGATATAATAGATTGTACTGATTATTTTACTGAAAATAAAAATTAAGTAAATAACTACTTTTATATAAATATGTAATAAAAACTGTAAGTTTAAACTTTAACTACAAATACTTCAATAAAATGTATTTCACCTTTTAATATAAGTACAAATTATTTACATTTTGATATTTCATAAATCCTCATGATATTTTCTTTAAAAAAATAAAAAAATATTTGTTTGTTATCGAAGGATCATTGTCATCTTATAGTGAAATATTTGAGTATGATTATTAATTTTATATGCACAAATTCATCACTTATATTTAAATAAACAGTGTAAAAATGCTACGGGGGCCAAAGTTTTCAGAGTTTTTTAAGACTCGGTATTAATGCTTTATATACATGTTTAGTATCATTAGATCGGGAAAGACTAGGAGATTAGCACTAAGTAAAAGTTTTTTTTAAGTGCGTTACTTTTTTTACACTTTGTATCGTAAAACAAAAAAAAATTGTTTTTCTGCTTTTTTAAGGAAAATATTTTTAATCTTTGATATTCTGTGGAAATGACATGGATAAAGATATTACAATGAAATTTTGTAGTAATGTAGACCAATAAGATGTAAAAGCAATAGACTAAAAAAAATTCCCAATTTTAACTTAAAAATTCCCCAATTCCCAACTGGGGAAAAAGGTGTTTCAAAAAATGAGTTTTTTTTACAAATATGGCAACACTGTCTCTATTTGCAGCGCGTTTCAGAAAAAACTTTTCTAATCAATAACAGATATATTGGAAAATATGAACATTATAATTTTTTTCAAATCGGTGCTTTGCCTTTTGAGAAATTTTTGTTTAAACTAATTTTTTTTTTTTACAAATTGCCATTTTTTGGAGAGGACATGTGCGAGGACCAAAAGTCCAATTAGCAAGAAATTTGTTTTATACGCATTCTCATTATGTTTTCTTTTAAAAACTTTAAAAATCTTTTTATGTTTCTTAAGAAAATATTTTTTTATTAGTGAAAAAATATAGCTATCTTTTGGGGAAAAACTAAAAAAAAAGCGAAATTTTTTGTAAGTTTCAACTTTGAATATTTTTAACTTTTAAACAAAAGAAGATATCTAAAGATAAATAAAGATAACTAACTTGCACAAAAATTATTCAGAATTTTATTACAAATTTAAAGAATATTCTTAAAAAATGTTTGGTCCTCAGATGCGTTCACCAGATCAAAAAAAACTTAAAAAAGAGGTAAAAAATCAACCTAAAAATTCCTTTTTACCCAAATATCTCGAAATCCAACACATTTAAGCGTATTTTTTGTAGATCTTCTCAAGGACAACTTAAGTTTAAAATTTCTTTTCAATCCATACATAAATGGATTTTTGGCGAATTTTTAAAAAAGTCGATCACCCGAGGTGACCAACTTTGAAGGTCCATCAATCACTCTCCCGACCCCTCATGGACCAGTGCTTTCAAAAACCAACTCGAATACTCCTTGACTACCACCATGTCAAATTTCATTCAAATATCTCCAGTCGTTCAAAAGTTACAGAATTATTTCCAAAAAAAAGCGTCCGTAAACCACTGTGCGATGTCGGCTACTCTCTGGCTCACACACGACTCCCAGTCACACTTTATGAACGCTCTATCAAAAACCAATAATTGGTCTAGCAGCAGAGTTTATAAGTATACAATATAAAAAATGTTACTATTAAATACAACATTAGGTATTCTATTACATTTCAAAACGTTAATTTCAAATTCATATAATATTAATTCAATACAATTCTTAACATTTCGGCCCCTTTGATGGCATCAGGATGACTTCAGTTATCAGACTTTGGGATATTCGCCATCTTGTGAACTACTCTTCTTATTTCACCATTCTTCGTTTTAATATCGGCAACCCGTACCGAACCATGAGGATCGCGGACTACGTTGGTAACTCTACCTATAAGCCACTGCTTGGAAGGTAAATTATCTTCAGCTACCAGTACTAAATCGCCTTCGTCTAGGTTGCGCGGTTTTTTGGTCCATTTCACTTTTGGTTGTAGCTCACCTAAGTACTCTTTCGACCAACGCTTCCAAAAGTGCTGTTGTATAGCAGTTAACATTAACCATCTATCACGATGAGACCAGTCTTTGCTGTCATAAAAAGGCTCTGCGATACCCACTAACGGACCACCAGTTAAAAAGTGGCCAGGCGTCAGTACACCTTCATCGTTTGGATCACTGGACATCACACTTATGGGCCGTGAGTTTAGTACCGCTTCGACTTCGGCGACCACTGTCGCCAATTCTTCAAATGTCAGGTGGGCTTCTCCTAAAACACGTACCTGGTGATATTTTGCGGATTTAACAGCCGCCTCCCACAGTCCGCCAAAGTGGGGGGATCTAGGTGGGATATGACGAAAATCTATACTGTTTGATGTACAATACTTTGATATTTTATCTTGGACCTGTTGATTAAAAAACATTTGCTTCATCTCTCCTAACTCACGACGAGCACCCACAAAATTTGTCGCATTGTCGCAGAAAAGTTGTGTGCATGTACCACGTCGAGCTATAAACCTTTTTAGAGCTGCGATAAATGCTTTGGCAGTCAAGTCGGAAACAACCTCTAGGTGCACTGCCTTAGTACAAAAACAAACAAAAACTGCCAGAGCTCTTTGTTGTACGACAGCCTCTAAGTTTTACTGTTGTTGTAATTGGTCCACAAAACTCTACGCCAGATACGGAAAATGGTTTTGCAATAGAAACTCTTGCTGAAGGCAGATCATAACCTGATTGCACAACTTCGGACGACACCTGAAGCACTGTAAACATCCTTCAACAATGGAACGTATTAATTTTCTTGCATGTGGAACCCAAAATTTTTGTCTTAGTATTGCCATCAATGCTTGAGTGCCAGCATGTAAATGTTTGCTAATACTAGCAATTTCGTAAGGTGCTACGTAAATTATCTACATATTAATACTTTACGTAGCACCTTACGAAATTGCTAGTATTAGGCAGAAGGATTTGATGTTTGGAATCATATGGGAGACTTGCATTCGAAAATCTGCCACCAACTCTCAATAGCGGCACGCCATGTTGATTCTCCATAAATAGACTTAAGCTTATGTATTTGTTTTTAGACGGTAAATCTCGATTTTTGGACAGGAGTTCTATTTCTTCTCGGAAATAATGTTGTTGAACACAATAGACAATCCGAAGCAAAATTTCGTTCCGATCGGTGTTTTTCGACATTTCACTTTTTCGAAATGCCGACATCAGAAGTACCATTTTGTTTTGCAGTTTTTCAAAATCACTTTGATTTTCGATCCATTGGAGTACGTTTGACTTATCGCGAACAGTTATCATAGTTGTGACCCTTTGAACTCTTTCTTGATTCACCTCAGGATTTCTTCGCCTTATTTTGTTTGGTGGCCAACCACAGCATGGCATTTTAAGGAATTCGGGTCCTGTAAACCAAATAGAGTTACTTAATTCATGGACATACGAACCTCTTGATATGATATCCGCTGGATTCATCTTGGAAGGATCATGTCGCCATAACGCCATTTTTCATTCATCTTGAATTAATGACACCCTGTTGGCTAAAAACGTACTCCAGTTGGATGGATGTTCAGATAACCAGTCGAGAACAATCTCCGAATCAGTCCACAAATAAATACTGTCAATGTTAATTGGGAAATTTGACTTTGTTTTTGCTACCAGCTGCGACAGTAGTTCACCTGCCATTAACCCAAGTCGTGGCAGAGACTGGGTTTTCAGCGGCGCCACTCTAGACTTCGCACTCCACAAACGAACAGTTACCACATCATTTTCCGAAACAGTCCGAACGTACACACAGCACCCATACGCCCTTTTTGACGCGTCAGCAAACCCGTGCAGTTCAATAAGCCCAATTTTGCAATCAGCCAAAACAAACCTTGGCACAGCGATATCTTCAACGCTTCTTAATTTTTCACGATATTCAGCCCACTGACTGTGCGTATTCATAGGCAACGACTCGTCCCAGTCGACTTTCATGTGTAATGCGCATTGTTTAAAATACAAATTTTACATATTTTACACAATGTCAAATTAAAGACTTTACATCTAAATATAACTCACATCTCTAATGTACCTTAACAGAGGTTTATGTCCTCGCTATGTAATATAAAGTAAATTACTGAGAGAAATTTATGGCTACCGAAATTCTTTAATATGTTTATTAATTAATACCACTCATTTCTTTTACATAGTTTTGCGGTATTTTTCCATCGATGAATATTTTCAATAAGATTTCTTTTTAAGACTTTTAACATTTAAAAATTCTTTTACCTCTAAACATCCTACGGTATAGCACCTCTTGAAAGAAAAGTTTCTTTATTTTTTTTAAACGTGATCATAACTAAAAATTATAAATAGTGTGATTTTAGTGGTTTCATAAAAAGATTTTGTTTCAAATCAAACAAATTTAATAAGAAAAGAAATTTGTGCACTCCAAAAAGGTAATAAGTGATGTTTTAAAGAATTCAATATTTCCTAGCCTAAATAGTGTTCATATTCCAACTTTTAGGAAATTTTACGGAAATCTTATCATTCTCGTGGTTTAAGAGCTTGGCCACCGGGAATGATTTAGATTTTTTTTGGTTCCAAAAGCCAACACAGCCCATAGAAAGCCTGCCATCAGAGTTTAAAAAAAAAATCAGTCAGATGTCACCAGTTTTGTCCGAATTAATTGTCCAGGAAAATTCGTCCACAGCAGCACCGAAAATGAATCCATAGCATCAGAAAGCTTATATAAAAATTCATCAAAACCACCTCATACATAGCATTTACCGTTTTCAATCATCTATCCCAACAAATATTGAAAAGTTAACCACATTTATAAAGCAAATCTATAAACTATGTCTAAATTGAGGTTACCTAACCTATGTCTCAAATCACCCAGGATTGTATAACACCAGGATTGTATAACATCTGAAAATTAACCTAAGATTTAGATAAGTAATCTGAATATTACGTGCATTTGATTTTGCTATTTTGAGTATAAAAACCAAATTTTAAAATATTTCAATTAAAAAAAATCTTAAATTCAAAATCTACATCTTATACAGTTTAATCATAATCAATTTTGTCACTAAAGTTCTTATAAAAGAAATAACTTTCAAAATAATTTATACTTTTTCTAAATTTATACTATAAAATTTGTAATTTTTTTAAATTAATTTAAACCTAATTCCTAAAACTAAATTAAAGTTTGCTATAATTCAACTTAATACTTAATCATAATTCTTTTACTTAATTTTACTCCCCTATAATTATAATCTTTTAAAATTTACTATGAAATCTGAAAATATCAGGTCAACTTCGCGATTAAAGTAGAGTATTTAAAAGCCGTCTATTAACGTAACTACTTAAGAAATATCAAAGTTCCAAACCATCATATGCACAAACAAAAACAATTTAACTAATAATTTTTCTCAACCAACATCGCTAGCAGAATCATCGAGGCCTCAATGATCAACAGCAGCAACAAACATTTGTAATATTGGTGAGTGTATCAAACCATTTTTTTTGTTTATTTGCATATATATTTAAATAATAATAGATCAACAATGTTCGATCGAACATTGTTCATCAAACATTAAAAGCGATTTATTTACATTGCAAAGTAACATTTTACACAAATATGTTAATTATTGTGAGTACCTGTTACAATTGTAATGTTAATTAATATTTGTAAGTGATTCCCAAACTTTAGTTTTGTTTCATTTTGCTATAATCGAATTCGTTATACGAATGAAGTTATTTTGCACTTAAATTTTAATTGATATTAGTTTCGCGCGCGTATTAGATTTTTTTTAATTTAACTTCTTATATTAAAATAACGTTGACTAAATAGCTTTTTTCCTAGTTTAATGTAAAGTTAATATATTAAAACGAATTTGAATTTTTTTTAAAACTACTAATAAGATATTATGAATATGTATATGAATTATATTAAGTTTATTAAAAGTTTACACTTTTGCTCAATATTTGAAATTTAATGTTTTGAATAAAAACATAATTGTAATAATGGATCTTTAAATTTAAAGAAGTTTTCTTTCGGTGAGTGAGTAACAATGTAGATTTTCTTCCTTTTGGGGTTCTATTCAGAATGTTAGCCTAAAGAACCATGGTAGGGTAGGGTGAAGAAAGGCTCAGGGCTCCAATAATATCAGGAGACTCATGAAAATATTTGGTAATGGTTGCATTTGTTGTTATTTGTAGTGTCTGGTCAACAGGGCGTTCTTTTGTAGTTGAACAGTTTTGTAGTAAAGTAGAGTCAGAGTTATATACCCATTTACTAAACGGGAGTCTATAATATTTTTTTTGTAACCAGGTGTTTAGAGACCATTTTGACTGAAGAGGACACGAACCCCCCGCCCGACTGAAGTTAGCCTTATCAATGGCTCCCACGTCCTCCTTTGGATTAAAATAAACTTTTTTTTTGTTCATGTAAAACTTGTCTCTAATACCTCAACATTTGTCACTTCGATATGATTTAAGATTTTATTGATAGCAATATGTTGGTGTACATTACACATGATCCACAGATCTTGCATAAAAATGTTACCCTTTACAACGACCGGGTTTATAAGGCCAAGGGGGTCAAACAGCATCGCTAACTCAGTTAAAACAATTCTGGGTTCGAATCCGGGCTCAGGTTCATATCATAAATTTTTATTTTTTAATTTTAACAATTTTTATGATTTTTAAATTAGATTAATAATTTTTAAGAATACTGAAAAAACTATGTGACACTTAGCAGTGTGGAATGCTGCATTTTCTGTCCCGCTACGGACTTCATCCTGACTTCATCCCCTTCAACCTGAGCCCGGATTCGAACCCACAACCTCTTAACATAAATTCATGGTTCAACTAAAAATTAATTTCTTTCAATTAAATTGCATGGGCACCGCGATTTACATGTTTTCACTAACTCTTTTAAGTTGATACTAAATTCAAATTTGCATTAACGTAAAAGAATAAACAGAAACTTGTCAAAACAAAAATCTTTGTCTTCATTACCAGCTGACAGTTGGTTAAAGTACAAAGTAAATGTAGATTAATAAAGGATAGGAATACAAAACATAAAGGAAAAAACTATGGTGGATAAGTTCGTCTAACTGAATCGATCATATGGTCATAGGTGAAATAGAAATGAGTGTTAATATAATTCTCGTTTTCAATTTCGCTTAAGAATTCAGTTAAATAGATGATCTTAACTACTGGCCTCTAACAGTTGGTGACACAGTGTGCTGATGAAGTCCGTAGCGGGACAGAAAATGCAGCATTACACACTGCTAAGTGTCACATAGTTTTTTCAGTATTCTTAAAAATTATTAATCTAATTTAAAAATCATAAGAATTATTAAAATTAAAAAATAAAAATTTATGATATGAACCTGAGCCCGGATTCGAACCCACAACCTCTTAACATAAATTCATGGTTCAACTTAAAATTAATTTCTTTCAATTAAATTGCATGGGCACCGCGATTTACATGTTTTCACTAACTCTTTCAAGTTGATACTAAATTCAAATTTGCATTAACGTAAAAGAATAAACAGAAACTTGTCAAAACAAAAATCTTTGTCTTCATTACCAGCTGACAGTTGGTTAAAGTACAAAGTAAATGTAGATTAATAAAGGATAGGAATACAAAACATAAAGGAAAAAACTATGGTGGATAAGTTCGTCTAACTGAATCGATCATATTGTCATAGGTGAAATAGAAATGAGTGTTAATATAATTCTCGTTTTCAATTTCGCTTAAGAATTCAGTTAAATAGATGATCTTAACTACTGGCATCTAACAGTTGGTGACACAGTGTGCTGATGAAGTCCGTAGCGGGACAGAAAATGCAGCATTCCACACTGCTAAGTGTCACATAGTTTTTTCAGTATTCTTAAAAATTATTAATCTAATTTAAAAATCATAAAAATTTATGATATGAACCTGAGCCCGGATTCGAACCCACAACCTCTTAACATAAATTCATGGTTCAACTAAAAATTAATTTCTTTCAAAACAATTCTCTTTGTAATTGCTCTATTGGAATCAAAAGATGGCCAAACGTACCGAAACGTATCTCCCACTGGAGCCCATACAATTCCAAGAGTTTTTATTATTTCTGAGTCATTTAACCGCAGGTTCTTTTCCCTCTCCTCTTGTGGCACGGTGTCAAGAAATCTCTTACTATTTGAGTACCACTTTCGTAAACATAATTTTGCTGAATTCATTACTGCATTTATTTGATCATATATTTCAAAAATTTCATCTTCATTATTTGACCCACTAATTAGATAGTCCATATAAAAATCAGAAAGGATTATCTTGGAGGTCTTAGGATATTCGTTGGCACAAACTTCCCCTAGCCTTTTAAGACACCTTGTAGCCAGATACGGAGCTGAGGTCGTTCCATAAGTGATAGTGCGCAATCGGTATACTTTAATTTTTTCATCTGGTACGGGTCGCCACAAAATAGCTTGATAGTTTGTGTCCTCATCTGTCACCAACATCTGCCGATACATTTTGGTCACATCAGCAGTTATAGCATATTTGTAACACCTAAACCTCAAAATGATTGACAAAAAATCGTCTTGCACAATGGGACCCTTCAGCATTACGTCATTTAATGATAAACCTGTATTCGTTTTGCAACTACAGTCAAACACTACCCGCAGCTTCGTACTTGATGACTTCGGCCGAACAACAATTTGATGAGGGGCAACATACTTTATTTTACTAAAATCATTTTCTCGTACTTCTGCCATATGACCCAATTTTAGATACTCATTCATAAATGCTTCTAATGTTGAGGTATCTTTCTGCAAACGTCTCTCAAGCGCTAATAATCTGCGTTCAGCAGCGTGGTATGACTCACCTAGATTAGAAACAGATGACTTAAAAGGTATTTTTACCACAAACCGACCAGAGATATCTTGTTTTACGTTATTCAGAAAAACTTTCTCACATTCTTGTTCTTCATCTGTCCAAAATTTCTTTTTCGCTAATATTTGCTCGACTTCCCAAAATTGCTGCACTAAATCATCTAATTTAGTCTCTTTCGGACAGCTACTACGAATTACTAAGCTTTGTGGATGACCTGATGCTCTATCCGAATTAGCTTTACCAGACACTATCCATCCGAAAGTGGTTTTCTGTAATCTTGGCAGATTATCTTTCAGCAGTATTCGACCAATGGCTAGCAAATCTAAAAATATTTCTGCTCCTATCAAAAGATCCACACGAGATGGGATATTAAAAGCAGAGTAGTGTTTTGACGTCCGTCCTGTCTACACGCGTTTTTACATGTTGCTTGTCCGTCCATGTGTATTTTGTCCGCGTTCAGTGTTTTAAACAAAATTATTTTTTTTTTTACAAATAATAATTAAAACCCGTGCAAAAAAATTAATAAACTTATTAACATTAACACCATAATAACTAAAAATTAAAATAATTAAAAATCAAAATAAAAAAAAAAAAAACTCAAACAGTGAAAATAACAAAAAAACCCAAAATTAAAAACATCCAACAATAAACAAAACTCTCCAAACCAGTTTTATTTTCTTTCTTAATACAACAAACACAATAAATCAATACAACAACAAACAAATCTACAGAACATCATTAATAACATAAAAGAAAAATTTATCAGCGTTGGCACTTAGCATAAACAATGACTAGATCAGGGCTTTTATGGCCCTCTCAGCAATTGTCATTGTGTTTTCGTTCCTTTTCTTTTTTTTTATAATTAAAGTATCACTGACTTAATTGTTGTCAAACTAATTAATGGTGAAGGCATAACACTGACCATTGATTAGTATCGCTGACAACAATTAACATCTTTGAGACTTTTACTATAAATAGACAATTGATTAGTTTTTCAATATATTGCAATGGCAGATCGTTTTACCATAAACTTCTGCAACATACGTGGGCTAAGAGCAAATTTCTTCTCTGTTTACGCACACATTTGTCTCCATCGGCCGGATGTTTTCGCCTTGTCTGAAACCCAGGTATCTGAAAATGCTGATCCACAGGATTTTCACATACCTGGGTATCAATTCCTATCCCTTTTTAACCTTCATAGGGGCATTGCAATGTACATTCGCGATGAAGTTGCGTACCAGTGCCAGCAATCATTAGGCACGCATGATAACGAATTTAGCTGTCTCTGGGTTAAATTCAGAATCAGGGCGCATCTTTTGTACTTCGGGTTTCTTTATAGAAGTCCAAACGCGGAAAGGGACACAACTCTATCTGGCTTCGATGCCCTTTCCGATTCAATTTCGAAGATCCTCGAGAGTTGTCCGAGCAGTGAAATCGTTATTGCTGGTGATTTCAATGTTCACAACTCGTCCTGGCTTCGCCATTCAAGCCACACAACTCCTGAAGGCCAATATGTTGAGTTATTTGCAGCGCACAATCACCTTGCGCAACTGGTGAATGAGCCGACACATATTCCATGTGTTGATGGGCACCAACAAAACATCCTTGACCTTTTCCTTACTTCACACCCTGATAAGTATGAAGTAAAGGTTCTTGCACCTCTCGGAAATTCCGATCATTGTGCCATTTCCACCTCTTTTTCGCTCTCCTCACTTCGCAACATTTCGAAAACAGCCACGAAACGTTCAACTTTTATATACGAAAAAGGTCGTTGGGCAGAGCTCAACGAATTCTATAGGCATTTTAACTGGAAACTTTGTTTCCTCGACAGCAATGTCAATGCCTCGGCGGAAATGGTTTCAAATGTTATTAAGCTGGGAATGAAAATGTTTATCCCAGTGAAAAATATTTCGATTAAACCAAAAGTAAAAACTTGGTTTAATCAGACGTGCAAACAAGCAGTCAGATCCCGAGAGGAAGCTTTCAGAAACTGGCGTAATAACCAAAATTCAGTTACTGATACGCAACGCAAACGTGAGAGGCGTACATGTGCCAAAGTATTAAGACGTGAAAAAGCTCTGTACGAGCAGCGTCTTCGTACTAAAATTCTTGCTGCTCCTCGGGGCAGTAAGAGTTTTTGGTCATTCGCTAAACGAGTCAAGAATAATGCTAGTTCTACAATTTCTTCTCTTTTAAGGAATGGTCAATCATTCACTGACCCGGCTGATAAAGCTAACCTTTTAGCTGAAGTATTTGCAAGTAATTCCCGCTTGCCGGAAAGCACTCAGCCTCCGCCCGAGGTCGAAAGAGTATCTGTAACTATGCCAAAGATATTCTTTCGCGCCCGTGCTGTAAAAAGGGTTTTAGCAGATCTCAACATAAACAAGTCGCCAGGGCCGGATGGTATTCCAGCACTGGTCTTGAAGCAGTGCTGTTCGACGCTTTCGCGTCCATTAGCTAACCTTTTCAGCACCTTGTACCATGCTGGTAAATTTCCTCGGTGTTGGAAGGTTGCTAATGTAACGCCAATCCCTAAAAAGGGTGAGGCTACCAACCCTGAAAATTACCGCCCAATAGCAATTTGTTCTGCACTCTCCAAAGTATTGGAGAGTATGGTAAACCACCATCTTGTTAAATATCTGGAATCTAACAACCTACTAAGCGACCGCCAGTATGGATTTCGTAGGGGACGCTCTACGGGAGACCTGCTAGCCTTCCTTTCGGAAAAATGGTGTCATTCAATACACCGTTTTGGCGAAAGTAAAGTTGTGGCTCTGGATATTTCCAAGGCGTTTGATAGAGTGTGGCACGTAGCACTTCTATCAAAACTTATTGCTTTTGGTGTCGGTAATAACTTCTCTCGATTTATATCGAGCTTTCTCAGAGATCGCACTATAAGAGTTGTTGTAGATGGGATCTCATCAAACGAGTTCAAGCTAAATTCAGGGGTACCGCAAGGCTCCGTTCTTTCTCCTACTCTGTTTCTTATCTTTATAAACGACCTTCTACGTCAAACTTCTAATCCTATCTACTCTTTTGCAGATGATAGTAACATTTGCCATTCGTATTCATTCAATCATAGACCAAACCTTTTAGAGATTGGCACTATGAGGCAAAACATGAATGAATCATTAAACCGCGATTTAGAAACAATTTCAGAATGGGGTCGTGCTAATAGAGTCGATTTTAATGCGCGGAAAACTCAGTGTTGTATGCTTACGCACAAACGCACGGCGGATCATGTTACTTCATCTGTATTAATGGGTGGTGAAAATATCGAGGAATCAGAAACTCTTGATGTTCTGGGCATGAGAATTCAATGTGATGTCCGTTGGACTGATCACATTTTTCAAGTGTCGAAAGAAGCATTCAAGTGTCTCGGTTTTCTTAAACGGTGTAAGAGATACTTCACTCCATCTGATCTCCTTACTATTTACACCACCTATATTCGACCGAAAATGGAATACAACTCCCATGTATGGGCCGGTGCTTCAAAGTCTATTTTGGAGCTTCTCGACCGAGTGCAGGAGAGGGCGAAGGTACTTATTGGTGACAGTAGGGTATCCAACTCTATTGATTCACTAGAGCACCGTCGCAATGTGGGTTGTGTCACACTGTTCTATCGTTACTACTTTGGAATGTGCTCTAATGAAATAAGGGAACTTGTTCCTGAAACTCGAATTTTTCTACGCAATACACGTCTGTCTGTTAGAGCTCATCCCTTCGTAGTCGATTGGCCAGTAGACAGAACAACACACTACAGAGAAAATTCTTTCTTTAGCCGTACAGTTCGTATGTGGAATTTACTTCCCGCAGAAATTTTCCCTGCCAGTTGCAATATAGGGAAGTTCAAATCAAATGTCCATAAACACTACTCCATCTATCCACCCTCCCATAACCTATTTTCCTAGTTCCAACACAATGCATTGCATAAGTAGGGGTCATCCCCTGAGTGCTGGTCCTAAATAAAAAAAAAAAAAAAAAATATCTGTCAGGTTTGACGCTAGTTATTCGAGACAACAAATAAAATTCAAGGCTATATTCAAAATCGTTATATTTGGACTTTACTGTAGCCATCGCTCGTTTTTTAAGTTTCGTTGCAACTTCTCCAATGCCACTTGCATCGATTTGACACGATAACTTTTTAAGCGGTAACCTCTGTGCCAAATTCTCGCACATCAAATTTTTTTGTGAAGCAGAATCTAATATAGCTCTCGCCCGATGATACTTGCCATATTTATCCTTCACCAAAATTTCAGCAGTGGCCAAGAAAATTTTAGGCTCAGCTGCCATACTCATCAAAGAAGAATGTGTAGTTGTTGCAGAAGACGTTTCTTCGGCTGGACCGATGGTTTGTGATTTATTTCTATTCTCGTCTGATGGAGGGGTTCTATGCAGCAACTGATGATGTGAGAAGTTGCATTGAGTACACTTACTCGCATTACAATCTCTCTGTAAATGGCCTTTCTTTAAACAATTAAAACAAACTTTTGCTTTCCTTGCTGCCAAATAACGGTCACGAATCGACATTTCACGAAATTTGTTACAATCAGGCAAGTGATGATAATTCTTATTACACACCTGGCATGTTGGTTTTGACACTGTCAGGCTCGAATGCTCATGACGCACATTTCTACCACCTTTTTGTGAATAGGTAGGCCTTGGATCAACCTGCACAACTTTGACTTCTCTCGCCTCTAGATTTTGAACTCGCCTGGACAAAATGGAAGAACATTCCTCCCAAGTGGAGATTTTACTGTAATCAACGGACTCCTCCCACTTTACTTGTGAATCTAAATCTACTTTTTCCATCACCAAGTGTATGATCATCGCATTAGCAATATCTCTATAATCCCCTAAAGAAAGCATGGCACTTAAATGAGCGTTGACTGAATCAACTATTTGCCTTAAATAAACAGCAGACGGTTTATTTGCCTTTTGAATTGTAAAAAGTGCAGAAATATGTTCATCGAACATCAACGATTTCTTATCGAAGCATTCTTGCAGCCTCTTCATTGCCTTTTCATAATTTTCATCTGTGACATCAAAGTCAGCAACAGCAGCAAGCGGCCTGGCACCTAAATATTCCTTAAGAATTTAAAAACGTTTACAATCGTCCAAAGCTTCATCTTGATGAATAAGTTTTTTAAATAATGCCATAAACTTAGGGTACTCTGAGTATTTTCCTTCAAATATTGGAAGTTTCACTTCACGACGTACTCTCGGGACAGAAATCGATGCGGTGGTGTTTAACATACTTGCGTCAGTAGTAGATTGCCTACGCTTCGGCAAAAACGACATAATTTTTGTTTTCGTTGTCACATAAGACTCCTCCATTTCAGCAACAACGGCAGCATTTGCCACAACATCAGCATCGGCACACAGTTTATCAATATTCGCTTGGACATTCATACAATGCTTAAAGTACGATTCCAATATACCAAGTCTGCACTCAAGCTCCTCTGTAGATAAATTTGAACCTTTCTTTGTTATCAGTGTTTTAATCCGAGTTATATTACCTTTAGTGCTGGTCCTCAATTGCTTCAGTTCGGCAATTTTCTGTGCTGACCTCACTGCCTCATCGTTGTCACTTGCAATTTCTATGTTGTCGTCTGGTGGAGCCATAGTATTTGTTTAGTATTATTTACAAATTTTTGTTCTTTTTACTTTACAATTTTCAGCAAACAATTAAAATTTACTGCAAAAACCATCTAAATTTTACCAAAACGTTTTGTTTTCGCTTAATTTTTTTTTTTTTTTAATTTTATTTCTGTCAGTCAATCTTCTTTTGTTTTGATTACTGGTTTCATATGTTGGCTGCTGCAGTTTAAAAATCACTGTTGAT
The DNA here is from genome assembly GCA_933228675.1 of Stomorhina lunata. Taxonomy (NCBI): domain Eukaryota; kingdom Metazoa; phylum Arthropoda; class Insecta; order Diptera; family Rhiniidae; genus Stomorhina; species Stomorhina lunata. Next base: position 2,454,304 of record OW121745.1, read on the forward strand.
GACGATCTGTCACTAATCAACTTTGGTTGTTGACTTCACTAAGTCTAACAGTGGTGAATAACTTTTATTCACCTAATGTTAACCCTTAAAGTTAATAATGCACCAGTTTCGACAAGATGACGTCACTTTTTGTTAAAAAGCAAAAAATTGCAAATAAATCAACCAGACAACAGCTTTACTTCTTTACGGGGACCACTGTCCCGGGTTTCGGCACCAAAATGTTAAGTCACGTTAATTTACGGACTATCTGAATAAAAACACACTTGTTCGATTTTCAATAAAGTTTAATAAAAAAGAAGTAAGGTAATAAACGATGTCGGCTACTCTCTGGCTCACACACGACTCCCAGTCACACTTTATGAACGCTCTCTCAAAAACCAATAATTGGTCTAGCAGCAGAGTTTATAAGTATACAATATAAAAAATGTTACTATTAAATACAACATTAGGTATTCTATTACATTTCAAAACGTTAGTTTCAAATTCATATAATATTAATTCAATACAATTTTTAACATCTTTCTTTGAACCCCCTTTATAGCACTTTTGTCTTAGTCGCCAACAAAGCAACAACAAAAGTGTGGGAAATAAAGAAATGATAAAACTGAAAAATGTTTGTGTGTTTCTGTTCGGATGATAATCTTCGCTTTATGTTGATATTTGTTGGACACAATAATAATAATTCGTATTTATTCAGTCCCTCAAATTATACATAATGTGAGGTTTTCGCTCTGTCTAGAATTAGGGATAATCCTTCTGATGAGATGGTCTAACCAACCATCGAAACGCGTCGAGGAAAGGTTTCGCCACCAACGTTTTTTGGTTTTATCAAAAAAATATTTATTACAATAATAAATAAATTATTAAATTTCATCAAAATCGGTTGAAAAACGCCTGAGATATCGCCAAAATATCAAAATTTATGTGTGACATATAAAATTTTTGATTGAAAAGTACATTTCAGAAAGAAATGGATGGACTAGGAAATCCTCCCGCAAAGTTCTCTGTTAAATTTCATCAATCGGCCCATAAACACCTGAAATACCGCCAAAGCTCTACATTTAATGATCCCAAAATTGCAGAAAGTGTCTAAATAATATAATCGAAAATTAAAAAAAACAATTTTCCTGGAAAATAGGCCTACATAAATTATATATCAAACTTTAGGAAATTCTTCCGCAAAGCACGCTATTAAATTTCATGAATATTGGTCAATAATCACTTTAGATATTGTTACAATAGTAAAATCGATATATGGCAAATTGCCAAATTCAAAATTTTTGAGAAAACTTTATTGATTTTTTTGCAATTTCTCAGGTGCTTATGAACCGATTTTAATGAAATTTAATAGCGTGTATTAAGGGAGTACATCCTAAAACCTGATATATAATTTATGTCGGTGTATTTCCGAGGAGCTTCACAAACCTGATTTCTTCAGACGGATACACTTTATACTCGTATATCTTATATCAGCGGTCTGACTTTCGAAGATTGTAAGGGAAATATATTTATGTATGATGGTCCTGTATAATTCCATACCAGATTTTAGGAAATCTTCCAACTCAGCACCCTATAGAACTTGATAAATATCTGCCCACAAACACCTGAAATATCACCAAAACCTTACAAACGATAAAAATTTCCTAAAATGCGATATAAAATAAAAAATATATTTTTTCAAAAAATATAGTTTTCGGCAATTTGCGGAACAGTGAATCTGGTGTTTCAGTGATATCTAAAATACCAGACAAAGACATGATATATAATTTTATGTCAGCATTTCCTCCAGGAGCTCCACAAACTACATATGACATCAATTTGTGGTCTGACATTCGAACATTGTGAAACCATTATATCTTACATATATTAAAATATTATATATCAAATTGTGGGTAATCTTTTCAGAATTTACTTTAAATACATCTCAGTACAGTTCTGATATAACTCATAACAATAGAGATATCGCCAAGAGACCAGAATAAAGATGAAATTTTTTAATAAAATACGATAGAACTTTTGTGACTTTTTGTATTGAATTGTTCTATATCGAATAAGGATTATCTTTTTAGGATTTACACAGAAAATAGTTTACTCAAATTGACAGCCTTAAATTTAAAAAAAAAATATATATTTTGCACATACATCTAAACCTAATAAACTGTGAAATGGTTCAATAAAAGATAACATTTACATCAAAATCGGTCTACTTACCACTGACTTTCTAATATGGTTCTGATATATGCACATTAAAAATGCATGTATGAAGTATAGTTTAGATACTAAGGCTAGAATAATACTTCTTTAATGTTATCGTTTACGTATTTATCTTAATAACTCTAAATTATAACTACTTTTCCGATATAGGTATTTTACGTTAATAACCATAAGCTTTCCTAGTATAGGTCTGATATCCATTTTAAAGTTTTATATCTAACTAATTTCATTCTAAGACTTGTATAGATTGACGAAACAATCACTCCCAAATATTATTGCCAAATGTTAGATCTCAATCGGTTAGCTTAGAGTTTAAGATAACTAACCAAGACTTTTTTTATAACCATCATACGTAATTAATGAATTCAATCATACATATTTTTCAAATATTATTGAAAATGAACTCAACGGTTTGCTAAGTTCAGATAAAAGTGCATCTTTATGAACTTTTTAGAACATTGAAATCTTACGATTTTTGAATTCACGAATCACTTACTATGTATATGGAATATATGTATGTATAATTAGATATTTAAACCGCAATATAAACCAAGGTAGTTAAAAAATTAATTTATAAAGATGCATAGCGATGTAGTTTACACATCGGTCTGAAAAATATAAAAAAATATCTACACTTAAAAAGCTGCGTAAATTGCAACGACCTTGAACTGATCAGCAAATCCATATATATTAACCATTTCTTTAGGATTCACCACAAAATCTTATGATTATGTACATAACTTTTTAAACACCATTGGTGAAGGGTATCTAAGATTCGGCAAAGTCGAATATAACACTCTTACTTGTTAAAACTCTTATGGCAGACTTTCTATGGGCTGTGTTGGCTTTTGAACCTCGGAAAAAAATTCTGGATCATTCCCGGTGGCCAAGCACATAAGCTACGAGAATGATAAGATTTCCGTAAAATTTCCTAAAAGTAGGAATATGAATACTATTTAGGCTAGAAAATATTGAATTATTTCAAACATCACTCATTACCTTTTTGTGCACAATTTCTTTTCTTATTAAATTTGTTTGATTTGAAACAAAAGCTATGATCACGGTAAAAAAAAAAAATATAGAAACTTTTCTTCAAAGAGGTGTTATACCGTAGGATGTTCAGAGATAAAAGAATGTTTAAATGTTAAAATTATTAAGAAGAAATCTTATTGAAAATATTATTGAGAATATAACTATGGAAAAATACCCCAAAACTATGTAAAACAAATGAGTGGTATTAATTAATAAATATATTGAAGAATTTCTGTAGCCATAAATTTCTCTCAGTAATTTATTTTACTTAGTCTACTTTTACACGAATCAAGTCTAGCACTTCAGCTTTTGCTGAATTTTCTTTTAAACTTGCATTCGCTTTTACACACAAATTCTATACTTGAGGTAAATTATTTAAAGTTTCTGGATTTTTGACATTTCATTTTAAATGTGTTTTTTTTTGGCTAAGTACACATACATAGTTTGATTTTTAAAAATGGATGCAACAGAAAAAAATAATATTTTAAAAACTTTAATGGAGTGCTTAGAAGAAGCAGTAAATAAAGATTTCGATAGTGAAAAAGAGGGCATATCAAATGGTTTGTAAATCAATTCATATGTATATAAATACGTTTTTATTTTTAATAGTTCGGTTTATTAACAGGAATGGATTAAAGAATGGAGACGCTCCAGAACAGATCGTGGTTCATTTGCATTTTTAACAAATGAATTGTTATTGAACGACGAAGAATCCTATAGGAACTATTTGCGGGTGTCCAAGTTGCAGTTTGAATTTATTTTAAGTTTGGTCGAAGAAGACATTTTGCGCGCAGATACTCATATAAGGAAAGCTATTTCTCCTGCAGAACAGTTAGCAATAACATTGCGAATCCTAGCTAGCGGTAAGTATGTTTATGAATAACACCAATAATTAAATAACAAAAAACTTTTGTAGGGGAGACTTTTTGTAGTTTGAATGTTCAAACACGGGTTTCAATTTCTTGAATTTCTCTGATAATTCCAAGAGTGTGTGAGTCCATTTACAAGCGAATGAAGGAAAAATATTTGAAGGTATTGTGAATGCACTTATTACAATTTATATTTTGTCCTTTAATATCCATATTTTACTGTTTAAATATAGTTTCCAAGCAATCGGTCGGAATGGGAAGCAATAGCTAATGAATTCGCAATCAAATGGCAATTTCCTAACTGTATCGGTGCTTTAGATGGAACTCACATCAATTTTCGACCACGTCGTTCTGATGGAGCCTTTTATCACAACTACAAGGGAACCAACAGTATAATTTTTATGGCTCTTATGGATGCCAATTGCAAATTTGTTTATGTAGATATTGTCTGCAACGGTCGATGTAACAATGCTGGCGTCTTTCTTCAAAGCAATTTAAAACTGTTCTGAAAGATGACGAAAAAATACCACCAAATACATTGATAGGAAATGGTCGATGGCTTCCTTATGTTGTAATAGTAGATGACGCATTTCCACTGCAAGCCCATTATATGAAGCAAATCAAAGGAAAAACAAATATTTAATGAAAGGCTTTCCCGGGCAAGGCATGTTGTTGAGCATGTTTTTGGCATTTTAGCAAATCGCTTTAGGATCTTCTTAACTACGATAAATTTAAAAGTGGATACTGTGGAAGCTTTGACATTTACTTGTTGTATTTTCCAAAAAGTAGTATTGTTACCGTCGCGCCGGCGTACACAATCCTCGAAGCGGTGAGGCAGAACATTTTCGCCGACAGATTATGGAATATTTTAACAACAAAGGCAAATTAGACTGAATGTAAATTATATTTTCTCTTTAAACAAACGTAAATATAATAAAAATGTTTTCTTTAATTATTTTGCTTTTTATTTCTTCAGGTAAAAAGTATGTATAAAAATAACATTAAACAAAACAAAAATAACAAAATAAACAAAACTAAATAACAAATTTAACAAAACTAAATAACAAAACTAAATAATTCAATTCCATAGACATCTACACTGTGAGTTTTTTTTTGTACTAACTCTGCAGTTGCTAAATTACTACGGATTTTGACGAAATTTGGAGCACCGGTAGAAGAGTAGCTAGGCTTTTACAGCATTTTTATACCCACCATCAAAAAGAATGGGGGGTATATTGAGATTGTCATTCCGTTTGTAATTTCCTTAATATTGGTTCAAAAATCAAAAACGATATATATTCTGAATCCTTATGAAATTCTTAGACGATTGAGCTATGTCCGTCTGTCTGTTGAAATCACGATAACGTCTAAACGAAAAGAGCTAGCTAACTGAAACTTAGCAAAAACATTCTTTATCTATGAGAAAATTTTGGTATTGAAATTGGGCAAAATCGGTTAGCATTTGGCCATAGCTCCCGTATAACCTCGTCTAGGTTAATCGCTTATTTGCTAATAAATGACAAATTATGACAGTTATGATGACAAAATTTGGTATCTAGAAGTTTTAGATAAGCACTAGGCAGCATATAAAATTTCATCGAAATCGGTTCACATTTAGCCATAGCTCCCATACAATAAACTTACGAAAACAGGCTAAATTTCACCCAAAATACACTTAAATGCCAATAAATCTAAAAGTATAACAGATATAACCACTAAATTTGGCACAAGAGTCTTATATCAATGCCAGCCAGTGTGCAAAATTTTGTCACAATCGGTCACTATTTGACCTAGCTCCCATATAAAAAACTTACGAAAACACAAAAATTCAAAAAGAAAAGGATTTATGTCCGTCTGTCCGTCAGATAAAATCGTGATAGCTCCTTAACTACAAGAGCTAGTAAGACTAAATTAAGCACAAGGAAGTCTTATGTCAATGCCAGCCAGTGTGCAAAATTTCGTCACAATCGGTCACCATTTGACCATAGCTCCCATATAAAAAACTTATGGAAACACAAAAATACATAAAGAAAAGGTTGTTTATGTCCGTCTGTCCGTCAGATAAAAGCACGATAGCGCCTTAACGAAAAGAGCTAGAGCTATTTTGGATATCTTGAAAAAGATGTGTGTTGAAAATGGACAAAATCGGTTCAAATTTAGTTAGAGCTCCCATATAACCCCGCCCCGGGAAACACATTAATGCTGATAAATTGAATACAATTGTAATAGCTATGACGATTAAATTTAAAATAGGGAAGTTTTATGCAATTTTTGATCAGTTTATCAAATTTTATAGGAATCAGTCCATATTTGACTTTAGCTTTCATGTGAAAAAACACTCACGGAAACCAAAAATTTTAGCAAAGGCCAGTTAAAAGCTATTAAATTAGAAACTATGATAGCTATGGTCACTAAATTTTGCAAGAATAAGCTCTCTATATATACCAGCCAGTGTGTAAAATTTTCGGTCAACATTTGGCTATAATTCTTATATATATAACATCCCCTTTTTATATCTACAATCAAAAAGATTTGGAGGTACATTCATTATATTAAGATTGCACCTATGAAATTATATAGGCATCAATCAATGTTCAGCCCAGACTTTATATATGATGAATGCATTAGGAACTCATAACGAAATATATGGACCTGTCGTATTACTATTAACGTGTTTAGCCTAACTACATATTAATCACAACGAAAAGTATTTAGCAACTTATTAATGTAAAACTATACCTGGTTATGAGACCGAATTTTGATCAAAGTAAATACTGGGGAAACCACTAAAATATTTTTGAATGTTGAACTATAAAGCTACGGAAACCTAATTTAGTCCAAAGGTTTTACCAACAATACCAAATAGCTTAGCGATTTTTCCAGTTTTGGTGCAGATTTTGAATTAGCTGCACCCTTGTAGATATATGAGATATGTTTCTAAATTTAACACAACTTGATGGTGGGTATATAAGATTCGGCACAGCCGAATATAACACTCTTACTTGTTAAAGTACGCATTTATCGGTAGCAAAATCCAAAAGATTTTTACATTTTCGAAAACTTCTTAGAAAACTTAAGAAAAAATATGCTAACTCCAAACATTTTTTTTGAATTTGTTAGCATGACTTTTGGCCTTTTTTGGCTTATAAATCATTTGTGGTAAGACAGAAATTTTTTTTAAAAATACTGTGAGATTGCTAAGAAAACCTTAAATGAATTAGAAAAAAAAAATATTTAAATTATATAAAGCTTATAACACAGAAAAATTCTTCGAAGTTTTTGTATTTTTTTTAAGTAACTATTTTTTTTACATTTTCTAAAAGATTAGGTTCAGGGATGCGTGTAAACTATATTTTGAATAATTTTAGACATGCACCCTATAAGAAGCGGTGGTCGGAAATCAGCAATATTTGGAAAAAATTTAGTTTTTTGTAACTGTAAAAATTACTTTAAGTATAAAGTTGATAAGGTCTGTGCAAAAATAGGGCCCGACCATGAATAGGGCCACACGGCCCTTTAAAAAAAAAAAAAAAAACTATAATTTCAAAAATATTAACGAAAATTTCTGCCGGTTATAGGGTGTATGACCAAAATTATTCAAAATATAGTTTACACACATCCTTGGAGCCTAATTTTTTAGAAAATGATTAAAAAATTAAGACTTTTAAAAAAATTTTCAAAAATATCAAAAATATAAAGTCACTTTGTTTAAAAAAAAAAGGTTATTTTCAGGCTTTTTTCGGTACAAAAACTTTGAAGAATTTTTCTTTGTTATAAAGTTAACATAATTATTTTTTTTTTCTTCTAGTTGATTTAGAAATTTATCAGCAATCTAACAGTATTTTTAATTTCTCTGAAACTGTAAGAGATAAAGTAATACAATAAGCTTATTTTTTCTTAAGTTTTTAAGAAGTTTTAAAAAATGTAAAAATCTTTTGGATCGGACAAAATTAATAAAAGTTATACGGACCTAAAGGTTTTACATACCAGAGGTGGGCAACTTTGGTCCACTGTAGAGCCCACTGTGCTACCGATAGATGCGTCCTTTAATTGCTCCTCTTCTACTGATGTTTTAAATTTAATCAAAATCCGTCAAGTTGTTTAGAAACTGCAGACTGTGATATAATAATAATTTAAACTTAAATAATTCATAAACAATATGAGTATTCGTTAACTAAACTGTAAATTCAGTTATACATTTAAATACTGTCATCGTCGTGTCCAGTTTTAAAAACTATCAGGAATGTTCCAGAAAAGTAGTGGATTAAAAGTTGACTTTGTTTGTGATGTGAACATGCCTGTATATTAAATTGTTATTATTTTGGTTTCATAAAGTGCAACAAAAGCAAAAAACGAAATTAAAAATTGATTTATATTAGAGAGTTATATATTAGTACTAACTTTTTAAACTTGACCAAAATCCTCATCTTCAAATAATCCCTCCGTAGACAGTTACAAAATATCTGCGTTAGAAGATTGTTTTTGTGATGATTGTCTTGTCAATCTCCGCATCAAGAACAGCACTTCCCAAGCAGCGTCTGGTTGGTTTTCAGGAGCTATCATTTCCATTTAATCTGTGACAAGGTTTCCCAACGAAGTAAATGTTTTTTCAGACTTTCTATTGGCAAGAATGGTGTTCAAATATAATTGAACATTATTTTATATTTTTTATTTTCTTAGAAGTGTCATTGTTAAAAATCAAGAAAACATTCTTTGAGATAACAATTGATATTTTTAAAGAAATACTTATCATTAAAGATATAATAAAAACTAAAACTATCACTTGTGTGATAAGATTTTATTGTTACTACTTGTGGGTTCATTTCTAAATAACCCCACAGAGTGATAAGCAATGAATACATGCGTAGCATTAGGCACGCATGTGTTCTCTTTAGATTTAAGATTTAAATTGTTAGTTCTTAAGATTAAATATTGTAAATAAAATTTAGTACTTTACAACTACTCAAATTATAAAGACTTTTTTTTTTTTAAGAGTTCTTTACATTGGTCCTTCGAAGAAAAAAAAAAACTAGCAATAGTAAAAATATTCCTTCGAGAAACAAAAAACATACAAAACAAATTCAAAACAAAAATCTAAAAAAAAATAAAAAATTTTAACAAAACACTGTAATAAAAGATGGCAGGAAGAGTTTTGTTATATAAAGCTCAACACCAAATCGACTCTGAGATCAGATCGATTTTGGAAAAAGTTAAAAACAAATCGGTCAGAAGAGCAGCGGTTGAAGAAACCAGAAAAAGCTTGACCAAAAAATCGGACGAATTTGAGGAAAATCATCAAAAATTGCTGAAACATGGAGCAAACGATGATCAATATTTCCGAGAAAAGGTGTATGAGAACATAATGTCCAAAGCAGATTCAGCACTAAGGGAACTACAAAAAATAATTGACGATCCTGAAGTGGAGGTTGTGGATGACAACAACAAAAAAAAGTTTGCGAAGATGCAAGAACAACATCAACAAATTCAACAACAACAAATGGAAAAAATTCAACAACAACAACAAATGGAAAAAATTCAACAACAACAACAAATGGAAAAACTTTAACAACAGATGCAGCAAATACTAGGAATGTTGGAGGCGAAAAACGTCAACGAAACGGAAGAGAAGAAAACTCAAGAAATGCCGGATGCCAAACTAAAGGTATTATTAAGGCAATTCAGAAGAAAAATATTTCAACTGATTGAATCCCTTGAGGAAGAAGAATGCAATGAGAAGTCCTTTGCATTAGAGAAGAAAATATCAGCTTGGGAAGAACAAATGAAAGAAATAAGGCAGATATACTCGGAGTTGTCGATCAACTACCTGATGGGCAATGAAATCGAAGAAGAATTCGAAGACTTAGAAGGTCGGTATAAAATAAAAAATAAAGAAATAATTGACAAAATAACCAGATGCAGTGAAAAACCGAAGCATATAGCGTTAAAAAGCATTGAAATACCATGCTTCGGAGGAAAGGTGGAGGAATGGAATTCATTTCATGATTTGTTTATGAAGCTAATTCATGAAAATCACAAACTGTCAGAAGTGGAAAAATTATACTATCTTAAAACTAATTTAAAGCATGAAGCTCTTAAGCTAATACAGCATTTACCAATTACTGAGAGTAACTACAGTGCAGCATGGGAAATATTAAAAAGCAGATTTGGAAATAAAAGAATTTTATTCACAAAACTAGTGGATAAGATTTTAGACCAGCCAAATGTTAACAGTTCATCAGCAGAAAGTCTAAAGAACCTTTTAGACACTACAAATGAAGGCATACAGTCGCTAAAAGCCATGGGGATTAAGTTAGAAGATGCCAATCCCTTTATTGCCAGAATAATAATTCGTAAACTGGATAAAGATGGTTTAATTCTATATGAACAAAACACAAAAAAATCCAAAGAAATTCAACAGCTAAATGACGTGATGGAGTTTATAGAGCAACACTACCAGGCGCTAGAAGCTTCAACCACAAAGAAGAGCAGTAACTACAAACAATATCATGGAAAATCAACAACTTATTTTACAAAAAAGAGCAATTGTTTATTCTGCCAAAAACCAGGACACAACACCACTATATGCAAACAACTATTGGCGTTACCAGTTAATAAAAGACATGAGTGGGTCAGAAGTAATGAGTTTTGCTTCAACTGTCTCAAACATAAAAAAGACAAAAAATGCAAGAGTGAAAACAGATGCCAAAAATGTGGAAAATTTCATCACACGATAATTCATTTTGAAAAAACAACAGAGAAGGCATCAATGAATACAAACGCATTAAGCAGTGTATTGCTTGCTACGGCACAAGTAAAAGTAAAGTCTCTTCATAACGAATTCGTGACACTAAGAGCTTTAATAGATCAAGGTTCTCAAATAACTACAATAAGTGAAGAAGCTGTTCAAATGTTACAATTGCCCAGAATTAAAACGGATGTCAAACTTCATGGACTAGGACACACGGTAGTAGGAGTAGCTAAAGGCAAAGTAAATATAGAAATACATCCCAGATTTATAAGTAAGGAAAATATAAAAACAGAAGCGTTAATTTTACCAACATTGGCATCCACCCAGCCCGAGATATCATTTAAATATGATGTTGAGAAATGGAAGAATTTCACGCTAGCAGATCCCAATTTTAACAAATCTGAAAGAATCGACATGGTCATTGGAGCGGATTTGTATTCCCAAATATTAGAAGATGGAGTATTTCGAAAAGAAAAAATCGTAGGACAGAGCACAAAATTTGGATGGATCCTCTCTGGAGTAATAAAAGTGAAAAAAGTAAACAACAAAAGAAAATCCGTAGCAACAACCAGCATTGAGAGGTTTTGGGAGATCGAGGATATTCAAAACGAGGAAGTTTTAAGCGAAAACGATCAGTGCCTACAACTTTATGCAGATACAACACAAAGAGGAGATGACGGTAGATTTATTGTCAGACTACCATTTATCGAAAAAGTCGAACTTGGCGAATCGTATAAAAGAGCAATGGCTCGACTAATAAGTCTCGAGAAAAAGCTGAAGTCAAATCCATCGTTGAAGGCAGAATACTCCAAAATAATAAGTGAATTGTTGGAAACTGGCCATATGAAAAAGGTAGATACTTGTAAAGAAGGAAAGTACTAGATGCCACATCAAGCAGTAATAAGGGAAAGCAGTCTGACCACAAAAGTTAGAGTTGTGTTCGATGCATCCTCAAAGACATCAAATGGTAATAGTTTAAATGACGTGCTAAATGTTGGTCCAAAGCTACAAAAAGATATATTCGATATTATTACAAGATGGAGGTCCTGGAGGTATGTTATATCTGCAGATGTAGAGAAAATGTTTCGTCAGATAAATATAAACGAACTTGATCAAGAATACCAGTATGTTCTATGGAGATATCATCCAAGTGAAGCAATCGGGGAGTATAAGTTAACAACGGTTACGTACGGGACAGCATCAGCGCCATTCTTGGCAATACGAACATTGATGGAAATTGCAAATCACTGCAAAAATAAAGATATTGAAAAAATAATAAAAGAAGATTTCTATATGGACGATTTGCTGACGGGAGCAGACACTTTACAGCAATGTAAAGACATACGAGAAGAAATTTCCAAACACTTAGGAAAATTTGGATTTCACTTACGAAAATGGATTTCAAATCATGAAAAAATTGTGCAGCACTACAACGGAGAAAAAAATAATGAAATTCTTAGTATCCAAGAAGATGAATGCTTAAAAACTTTAGGATTACAATGGAATCCTACAATGGATTGTTTCTCCTTCAGTATGCAGCTAGAAGAGGAGGCAGTAGTAACCAAGCGTGTTGCTTTATCACGTTTGGCCAAAATATTTGATCCCATAGGATGGTTAACACCAGTGACGGTAAAAGCAAAACTTTTTATACAACACTTGTGGAAGCAGCAAACTGATTGGGACAAACCATTGGATGAGATTTTAACGAAAGAATGGATAACATTTGCAAAGAATTTATCATCATTAACTGAATTAAAAATAAGCAGATGGATACAGCAAACAAATAAAGTATCAGTAGAACTTCACGGGTTTGCGGACGCATCAGAGAAAGCCTATGCCGCAGTGGTCTATGCAAAAATAAATTCTACTGTAACAATAATAGCTGCAAAAAGTAAGGTCAACCCAATTAAAAATAGAAAGACGCTTCCGAAATTAGAGCTAAGTGCTGCTCACTAACTTGCAAAACTAATTTTCAAGATAAAGGGAAGTCTTAGTTCAAATGCAACAATATATGCTTGGAGTGACTCCATGATTACGCTAGCTTGGATAAAAAACTGTAAAAATAAGGACAAATTTATAAGATCGAGAGTATCAGACATACTTTCATTTATTCCAGAAGCACACTGGGAATATGTGAGGTCAAAGGACAATCCGGCAGATGTAGCATCAAGAGGGATAACACCAGAAAAATTAGTTGCGGAAAAAATCTGGTGGGAAGGTCCCGAATGGATAAAAAAGGAAAAACAGCAGTGGCCATTAGAGAAACCGGTAGAAGTACTTATAGCAGCCACGAATGTTTCAAAACAAGAAAATTATTTATACAATATCATAAATAAATTTTCTTCCTTCACCAAAGCTAAACGCGTTTTGGCTTACTCTTTACGCTTTGTGAAAATGCTGAAGGGAGAAAAGAACTTTCCTCATTATTTAACCAAAGAGGAACTGGAAGAATCTGAGATTTTAATAGTAAAACTTCATCAAGAGCATGAATGGCCTACGGAAATGCAGCAGTTAAAAATTAATAAAATGGTAGATCATAGAAGTAAGCTAGCAACGTTACACCCACAGTTGGATTTAAATGGAGTAATAAGAGTAGGAGGAAGACTCGAATTTGCAAATTTACCTTACAACAGCAAGCATCCTATGATTATACAAAAATCAGATTTAGCCGATATGATTATACAATATATACATGCATATACAATGCACGGAGGAAATCGTTTGATGGAGAGTACTATTCGGAAAAAATTTTGGATTTTAGGAGCAAAAAATAGCATAAAAAAGTGTATAAGGAGCTGTGCTAAATGCATAAGATACAGACATGACACGAAAAGTCAAATTATGGGAGTGCTACCTCACTATAGAGTAAATATAAATCCACCGTTTACTCATTGCGGAATCGATTATGCAGGCCCATTGCAAATAAAATGCTCAAACGGGAGAGGACAAAAATCAATGAAAGGGTATGTCGCCATTTTTGTATGCATGACAACGAAAGCAGTTCATTTGGAAGCGGTTAGCAGTCTTACTACAGAGGCGTTTCTTGCAGCACTTAGAAGATTTTTTGGAAGAAGAGGCAAATCCAGTGATATATACTCAGATAATGGTACAAATTTTGTGGGAGCAGCAAGACAGCTTGAAAAAGATTTTATTGAAGCTGTTAAAAATAATTCAAAGTTAGCACCTATCTTGGAAAACGACGAAATTAAATGGCATTTCATTCCCCCGGCAAGTCCACACATGGGTGGAATATGGGAAGCCGCAGTAAAATCTATGAAGTTTCACTTAAAAAGAATAATAGGCGAACATAAGCTCACGTACGAAGAGCTAAGCACGCTACTGGCTCAGATCGAAGCGGTTTTAAATTCACGACCCGTTTATGAACTAGCTAGCAATCCAGATGATCTAGAAGTTTTAACACCAGGTCATTTTTTAATAGGACGAGCAATGATAGAGAGTCCAGCAAAATATGAAGAAACTACAATAAGCTGCTTGGATAGATGGAAGTTGCTGCAGAAAATGAAAAATCATTTTTGGAAGCAGTGGAAAAATAACTATCTAGGGACCTTGCAGCAAAGAGCAAAATGGAAAAAAACGTATCCGAACATTGAAAATGGGCAAATTGTAATAATAAAAAATGAAGAGTCTCATCCCGCTCGCTGGCCGTTAGGTAGAGTAACGGAGGTTCATCCAGGAAAAGACGGAATAGTCAGAGTAGCTACCATCAGAACGCAGAACGGCATAACAAAGAGGCCAACAAACAAGTTATGCCCATTAGAATATCAAAATGATGGAGTATATCAACAAATTAAGGATGCTGATACAACTACTGCTCAAGTCAATATGACAATAAAACAACCAAAAAAGAAGAAAATGTATTTACCAATAATATTATTGTTGAACTTGTTGTTTATAGTTAGTACACAAGCGTTAACAAAAGTGGAAACAATAAAAGAAAATTCAGTGATTTATTTGGATCCAATAAGTCACATAAACGTCGTATCGTCTTCTTGGAATATAATTATTTATTATGACATGAAAACGTATTTTGAAACCTTGGAAACAGCAGCCGACGTACTTAAGAGGTCTAGAGAAATATGTCCCAAAATCGACACTTTTAAAGAACAATGCTGGAGCGTATTAAATAACATGGAGTATAAAGTCAACAAAATAAAAACCACCAACGAGTTATTCAACATAGGTTCCAGAAAAAAGAGAGAGGCTCCGTTTAAGTTTATAGGGTCTTTGTATCATATTCTATTTGGAATGATGGATGAGGACGACCGACAGGCTCTAGAAGAGAACATGAAATCACTGTTGGAAAATCAAAATAATATAAAAGAATTATCCAAAAGGCAGACATCGGTGGTTGATTCTACGGTAAACCTACTTAAAAGAACAACAGAAGAAGTAAACACTCACTTTGAAGAAATAAAATCAAAGATCCAAAATATAAGTGATATTGTAAAAGAACGTCATTTTGAATATAGAGAATCCATACGGTTTTTTATGGTGACTAAACAGTTACAGGAAATCATAGAGGAGTGTGACAGTGTACAGAAGGAAGCCATAGATTTGTTGCTAGACATAAACAACGGAAAGATACATCCAGTATTAATAAGTCCACAACAACTACAAGCAGAAATTAACGCTATAAGATATAAAATTCCTGAAAGGTTTATGTTGCCAGGAAAACGAAGCGGTACAGAGCTGAAAGAGATATGGCATCTTTTAACTGGAACGGGCACATTTTTAGGAAACCAACTCATTATTGATTTGAAAATACCACTATTTAATCGTCAATCATCACAAATCTACAAAATAATTCCAGTTCCATTTATTAAAGATGAGATTGTATTAACGGCAAAAATTAAAGCTCCATATATTGTGTATAATTACGAAAAGGACGCCTTTCATTACTTAGCAGATGCAGTGCTGAATGAATGTAAACGAACTTTAAGCAAAGAAATTGTATGCGAAGAAAATATTCCATGGATAGATGCCGTGTCTAATGAATGTGAGTTATCACCTTTAAAACCACACACTGTTCTCAACTGTTCATATAACGAAGTGGATGCCGTTCCCTTTTGGATGGAGCTAAGCACCAGAGGCAATTGGCTGTTCAAGGTTTTTAAGAACGCATCAGCACATCTAAAATGTCAAAACGCTCAGCAAACAATCATGGACCTTCCTCGCCAAGGTATTCTAAGTTTAGACGAGGACTGTACCGCGAGAATTGAAGAGATTACGTTGGAGGCCATGCACAACGTTCAAGCAAGGGTTAATAATAAATTCCACGCCTTTCTAACAAGAGATGTCGAAACAGAGGAAATTCAAGCGATAAAACCATTGGGAAATGTTCTGTTAAATCACAGTCGAGTGATTTCACAACTAAGAGACCATATCGATGAGTTAAAAAAGTATAATATCGAACTGAGAGGCATTTCGTTTCATCATGTGACTGGGCATACATTTTTTTTTTTTTTTTTTTTTTTGGAGATAATAATTCATTTTTTTATTTATTTCATAAAATATTACAAAAATATAATGTAATAGATATAACACACAATTCAAAAAAATGCCTCAGCGCCTACTTGGGCATTATAGAGGCTAGCTAGCAACATATATGTACATATTAAATTTTTGTCTCTTAATTGTTTAAAATTCTATCTAATCAAAAGCATTTCAATGTTTTCTTTTAAGAAATCTTTCAATTTTTTTTTAAAAATTGCGATTGTGGGAGAATTTTTTAAAAATTGAGGTAATTTGTTAAATTCCACGCTACCCATGTATTGTATTCTTTGTTTCGTTGTTTCTAATCGACATCTCACTGAAGCCAGATTTGAGCTGTTTCTTGTATAATAGGTATGTTGATTTTGGGCAAATTGAATAGTATGATATCCTATATTGTTTATGACTTTGAAAACGTATACTAATAACTGCAGTTTATATATTCCATAAACTGGTAGAATATCTGTAGCAACTTCACTGTATAATGCCAAAGTAGAAAATTGTAAAGGAAGCTTATGTACACACTTCAACCCTTTATTTTGAAGTATTTGTAAAGCTTTTAAATCCGAATTTTTTTTATATCCATATGCCAGGGCTAAATAACCAATATGACTTTGTATTAAAGCTTGAAATATCATATACTTTGCTTTTTTATCCAATTTATTTTTCAATTTGTATAGTATACCAACAGCAGGTGCAATTTTTGATTTTATATAATCTATGTGCTTATTCCAGGATAATGAGCTTTGCAAATGAACTCCTAAATATTTGATACTTTCAATATCCTCAATTTCTTGATCTGCAATACAAATTGATGTTTTTGGTTCATTTGATCGACATAGTGGTTTAAACTTTATAAATTTTGTCTTTTTTGCATTTAAAACCAACCTATTTAATCTTGCGTATTCTAATATTAGAGCAGCATCACGTTCTGCGTTTAGTTTTAGGACTAAGTTCTCTTTATACGGATAAAAAAGACATATGTCATCGGCGTATAAAAACATTTTGCCTTGAAGTTCTAAATTGCTAATGTCATTTATGTACAGCTTAAAAAGCAATGGACCCAAAACGCTTCCTTGTGGTACGCCACATTCCACGGATTCAATAGAGCTCCTGCTATTATTTATTTGTACAAACTGTTCTCGATTTTCTAGATAATTTTTGAAAAAACGTAGTTCAGCATCCCTTATACCATAAAAAGAAAGCTTTTGGCACATAATCCTATGATCAACCAAATCAAAAGCTTTGGAAAAATCATAGAAAACACCCGCAACTCCAGAAAAACCTCGATCTAAGCCATCACATATACAGTTTATTACATTTAATATGGCTTCTTCAGTTCCAGAACCTTTTTGAAATCCGTACTGATTTTTGTACATTATATCTTCTGTGGATATGTACGATGAAAGCTGGAAGTATATTATCTTTTCAAAAATCTTGTCAAAAACAGATAATAACATCTTTATTATTAGTAATAGTCATTATTATAATTCTTATTATTTTATTGATAAGACGTATGATTAAATTAAGACAAATAGATTTAATCACTTTCTCCCCCCCGCAGAATGTTCAAATATAATTGAACATAATTTTATATTTTTTATTTTCTTAGAAGTGTCATTGTTAAAAATCAAGAAAACATTCTTTGAGATAACAATTGATATTTTTAAAGAAATACTTATCATTAAAGATATAATAAAAACTAAAACTATCACTTGTGTGATAAGATTTTATTGTTACTACTTGTGGGTTCATTTCTAAATAACCCCACAGAGTGATAAGCAATGAATACATGCGTAGCATTAGGCACGCATGTGTTCTCTTTAGATTTAAGATTTAAATTGTTAGTTCTTAAGATTAAATATTGTAAATAAAATTTAGTACTTTACAACTACTCAAATTATAAAGACTTTTTTTTTAAGAGTTCTTTACAAATGGTTTTAAAATTTTCCAAATCTTTTCGAAAGCTATTAACACTTCCTGTGGCCTATAAAATTATAATACAACATATTTATGCATACAATTTTAAATAAAATAATAATACCCTTCTAGCTTTTTTAGGAAGTTCATCGCTTGAATTATCTTTGTTAATGCTGGAAGTACTAGCTTCCATGGTGTTAATAACCTAGAAATTATAAACAATTGTATATACAAAATTTTAAATGGTACATTGCACAGTGTTATGAGATGGAAAAATGAATAATTTCAGAACTTCTTAACATTTAATCCGATTTTAACCAAATTTGATACTGACATAGCTGAAGTATTGGCCTTCTTATATCGGTGTAGTTTAAATCCAATTAAAAAAGTTAATATATTAAATTTTGTTATAATTGATCTAAATATTTAGAGGTTAAGTACCATTACAATATTTTTATACCCTTCATCAATAGGTGAAAGGGTATTATAAGTTTGTGCATCCATTTGTAATTTTATTAGTGATCGTAGACCCTATAAAAATTATACCGATCAACTCAATCGGGAATCGGGAGGAGAATCGATTAAGCGATGTCAGTCCGTCTGTCTGTCTGTTGAAATCAAGTTTCTGAAGCCCCTGGAGGATGGACCTACATGAATTATATATCAGATTTTAGGAAATTCTCCCGCAATGAACGCTTTAAATTTCATTAAAATCGGTTTATAAAAAAATAACAAAAATTAGACGAAAATTTAAAATTTTGATTGAAAAACACTTTTAAATAACAAGAGAGAAAAGATACTCCTGGTGTATATATTATATATCAGATTTTAGGAAATTTAATTAAATTATATGAGTTCAATTAAATTATATGAGCTCAAAACTTACATATATATGTATCTCATATATCAACGAAAATTTTAATTTTGGGATTGTAATTGGGAGAAATCCGTTCACTTTTGACCATATAACTTCGCCTTAGGAAATCTCTTAATTGCTATTAAATAACAAATTATAATAGATACGATGACAAAACTTAGGAAACTTTTGGAACACCATTGGTGAAGGGTATCCAAAGTTCGGCACAGCCGAATATACCACTCTTAATTGTTAACACTTTATTTTGTATTTACCTCCAACTTATGCTGGGCGGTAGATGAAGTATTTTCCATGCTCTCTGTGATGACCTTTAAAAACACAATCCATTAAAACTTTGTATACAAAAATAAAGATTATAATTACCTTTGTGTTATCCTTGGTGGAGTTACTGTTGTCCATGTAATCCTTTGTAATCTAAAAAAGTTATATAAAAACCATAAAAATACAAACACATATTATATAACATTATATTACCTCTGTGTTATCTCTGCTTTCTGAATGCGTTCTAAGGAAATGCAAATGCTGAAAACACCACAGTTTTGGAGTGCATATATCAGTGATTCCAGCTCCACTTCTTTTAGAGTTGGCTATTGCACGCACTCCTTGCATGTACTGCGTTCTTAACACCTTCCACTTTCTTTTAATTTCCGACAAAGTCATCTCTTCATCAGTTTTTTTGATTTAATCTAACACGAAATTAAAAGCTTGAGCCTTTTTGTTTCTGTCAATATAGTCCAAAAATCTAACTTGGTAAATACAGGGATTTTGTTCAATGCAAATAATTAATTTTTCGATTTGCTCCTTATTCCATTTCATAGGCATTTCTTTTTGATTTGAAAGGAGGACTTCACTTTTTTAACTTTCACGGGTTTACTTTTTAACTTTCACGGGAAAAAATTCTTTTAAAATATTTCTTAAATTTCTTGCTTATTCATCACTACGCGGGAAAAAGGAATAAAAAGAAATGTCAAAATATTACCTCTCAGCCATGTTAATGTTAAAAGCAAAACTGAAGAAAACGTTCAGGTATGTACCCCGTTCTATATGCACTTGCCTTGAGACTTGATTCGTGTAAAAGTAGACTTACATACATTAATGCACATTAGAGATGTGAGTTACATTCAGCTGTAGTCTTTAATTTGACATGTTGTAAAATTTGCATTTTAAACAATTCAAATTACAAAACCGCATAATTCTTATCTCGTAGATAATAGAATGAGGCGGAAATCTAAGAGTTGATGTCCTTTGCATGAAAGATTACGAGTTTTTTCCCGTCCATATCTTTCAATTTATAGTAATTGTTACCAATTTTTTCGGACACTTTTGTTTTAAAAATATGGGAGCTAATTTTGCATTGAAATTTTTACCAAGAGAACTTTGAGCAAAATTTCTTTTAAATACAATTTGTCCAACTTGAAATGATTTGGGTCTTGTGCGAAGATTATATCGATCTCTGTTAAGTTCATTAGCTTGAACTATATTCATTCTCAATTCCTTACGTAATAACGTGAGTTGATCTTATCGACTTATATTTGCTCTGGATTTATCCAAGAGATTCAGATTTTTTAGCATTATATATGTGGAGCCGCGGAACAAAAGGTTGTTTTTGCATCATTCAAAATTTTTGGGAAATTAAATTTTTTGTTATTTTGCACTTTAAAAAATCAATGAACCGCGAAATATATTTAAGTTAGCTACTTACCAGTAGGTGAATCTTTGTGCTCTAAATCACCACATTAAATCTTAAAAGTCTCTTTAAATAAGCACTTTTATTTTGGAAAAAGAACCTTTTGTTAAAAAAAATGAAAAAGTACCTTTTGCTAAAAAAAAATCAAAAATATGAAAAAATAATTTTTGTTATGCAGCGAAATTAAACCATAGCTCGCACCAGAAGTAATCTACGTAACATAAAAACATGTAGTATCTTATATTTTTGCATTTTGAACAAAATTTGGTAATAAATTCTTAATATTCTGTAATTTTTCAATGAAAAATGAAAAAACTCTATATTCTGACATTTGACCCCGGGAAAGAAAGTGTTCAACTTTAACAATATTAAAATAACAATGCCGTTTATATTATAAATATTCACCATTACTTCTGTTACGGCTGTAACGGTTGTCCGAAGGAGGTTTGCGTTAAAACATTTATGTAGATTTGACTTTCAAATATTACAAAGTCGTTTATTTCTGTAAATTCAAAATTATTCATACAAAGAATATAAAAAACTATTACCATATATATACCGCAGTTTTTGCACCTCCTGGTTTAACGTTTGATGGACATTTAAAATTTATAACCGCGCTTATAATATAATTGAGCGAGTTATACATAAAACTTGTTAAGCGAAAAATAAAGGAACAAGGGAGAGTGCAATAACGCGGTTTACAAAGAAAATGTCAAATAGTAGCTTATTCACAATAATTAAACAGCTGATGTTCAATTTAACCCTTGGAGCATTTTGTTACACCCCCACCCCCGTGGAGCGGTCAGCTTCACCATCATCTAGATCCAGGACAGCTAATTTTGAAACGGCACGTTGCAGCATACCACTTGCAGTTTTGACGTCCGCTCTACGAACGATTCCATCCGACCCAGTATACAAACAAGTGACCAAACCTCGCCGCTATTGATTTCTTGGAATATTAGGGTCACAAATAAAAACAACATCCCCTTCTTTTATAGGCTTTGTTGGTTCTCACCACTTAACTCTCCGTGTTAGGGTTGGCAGATACTCTAAAACCCACCGTTTCCAAAATCTGTCTCTTAGAGCTCGAATAACACGCCACTGTTTCTTTAAAGAGAATATTTTTTCATCAGGAGCAGACACTATAGGTGTTTGAGAAATATTAGATGTACTCAAGAGAAAATGATTTGGAGTCAAAGGCTCCTCTTCGTGAGGAGATATGGGCAAATGTGTCAACGGCCTTGAATTAACTATATTTTCAGCTTCGATTAGAAGTGACTGAAGTACGTGTTCCTTTGGAGATTCATTTTTCATAGTTTGACGTAAGACTCGCTTGACGCATTTTACCATCCTTTCCTATACACCACCTTCAGAAGGGTTTGCCGGACAATTAAATACCCATTCTACACCCTTTGTGGACAATAACTGCTGAATTCTTGCTGCTTCAAAGACCTCTTCAAACCTTTTTGCCTCTTCATTGGCGCCAACAAAATTTTTTCCATTGTCGGACCTGATCCGAACTGGCACTCCTCTTCGGTTCATAAAATTTTTCAAAGCGATTATGCATGAATCCGTTGATAAATCATAGGATAGTTCGAGATGAATAGCACGTAAAGTTAAACAAGTGAATAGCGCAACCCATCTTTTTTCTGATCTGCGTCCAACACTAACCGTCAATGGCCCAAAATAATCAAGTCCAGTGTATGTAAATGGAGTAACATGAGGTTGAAGTCGATCAAGCGGCAGTGGACCCATAACCGGGGCAACAGGAACGGCATTGTTTTTTCTACAACTAAAACATTTGCTTACAACACTTTTCAACAGGCGCCTGAGCTGAGGAATCCAGAATCTTTTTCGAATTTCACAAACTGTAGCTTCATGGTTCTGGTGTTTCATTTCACAGTGATAATACATTACTACGAGTCTCGTAACATAGTGATCTTTCGGCAAAATAATTGGGCGATGGGTGTTATAAGGTAGACTACTTGCTGCGTCAATCCTTCCATATACCCTGAGTAGGCCATCATCACCTATGTACGGCATTAAACAATTTAAATTGTTGGCTTTCGTGACTGGATGTCCTTTCTGAATGCATTTCAAATCTTTGGCAAATGACTCTTTTTGTACTTGTTGGCATATTATTTTCTCGGCTTTTTCGAGATATTTGGATGTTATACCATGGCGGTCTGATTCACCGCATCGTTTACGGCATAGGTCAATAAAGCGGAGAACTTGAGCTATGGTTCTTTTCAAGCGAGTGTAAGACGAAAAACGTTTAATATTTATGAGGTCATTTTTTACCATTAAAAGTGAAACCTTTGGTCGAATTTCTTCTTCATCAAGATTTCCAGCACCAAGAGCAACGGCATTATAACTTGGCCAGTTTTCTTCTTTTTGTTTTAGAAACGTGGGTCCATTTATCCATCTACATGATGCAGAAAAATCAATATTAGCATAACATCTTGTAGCATCATCGGCTACATTGTATTTACTCGGGACCCATTTCCAATTTTCTATGTTAGTTGATGCCAGTATTTCAGCTATCCTATGCGCAACATATGGTTTGTAGTTTCTATGGGAGCTTGAAATCCAGCTTAGGACTGTTTTTGAATCACTCAATATAATTGTCGAGTCTGGTACTATTTTGTGTTCACTCAGCACGTTTTGTTTAATTCTCGTTCCTAGGACGGCTGCCTGCAGTTCTAAGCGAGGAATTGAGGTTTTGCTTAAAGGGGCACATTTTGTCTTCGAACATATAAAACTAACAGCAACACTGTCATCTGACAGAGCCAATCTCCAATAGGCAACTGTTGCAAAGGCTTCTTCACTTGCATCAACGAAAATATGTAATTGGATTTGATTGACTTTTTTTGAAGGAAAATAAAATCTTGGTAGACGAAATTTCGAAACATCTTTAAGTTGTTTACGCCACTGCTCCCACGATGCGTTTATGTCGTCTGGTATTGGCTCATCCCACTGGATCGATCGTTTCCAAATCTTACGAAGTATCAATTTACCACCGATAACATAATGGCTTAAGAATCCTAATGGATCAAAAGTTGACATGATGATACTGAGTATTTGGCGTTTTGTGGGTTTTTTGTCACCAGATATTACATCTTGCTCTACTTTCCTAAATTTTAAACTAAACATGAAGTTGTCCGAAGCCGAATTCCAAAAAAGACCTAGAACTTGAAATCGATTTTGACGAGGGAGAACCATCAAGAGCAATGATGACCTCATTTGAGTTTGAG
The DNA here is from genome assembly GCA_933228675.1 of Stomorhina lunata. Classification (NCBI taxonomy): domain Eukaryota; kingdom Metazoa; phylum Arthropoda; class Insecta; order Diptera; family Rhiniidae; genus Stomorhina; species Stomorhina lunata. Next base: position 2,478,416 of record OW121745.1, read on the forward strand.
GTAAAGCCTCTTAAATCGAATTCGCCATTTTTGTGGATTTCTTTCACTTGCTTTGAGATTTCAATGGCTTCCTCTATGGTATCAAAGCTGTCTATAAAGTCGTCCATATAATGATGATTACAAATCGCTTCTAATGCCCTGGGATGGTAACCTGTATGCCCCTCAGCATTCCTTTTCATAACATAGAGAGCAGAGCATGGCGAACAAGTAGCCCAAAATGTCATGACTATCATTTCATATTCTTCAGGTTCTATGTTTTGGTCACAATTTCTCCAAAGAAAACGTTGTGATACTCTATCGCTTGGACGAATTAATATTTGGTGAAACATTTCGCAAATATCTGCGGTGACGGCAATTTTTCCACTTCGGAAACTGTAAAGCATAGTTGGCAACGACGAAATGGACAGAGGGCCTTTTAATAAATGATCGTTCAAAGAGACTCCACTAACCTTTGCGGCAGCATCAAAAACCAATCTAATTTTCTTTTTTTCTTTGTTAGGGTTTATGACGCCAAAATGAGGTAAATACCATTTCTTTTGTGATGTAATGTGAATATTTTCTGGTGGTATTTTACGAACATATCCTTTTCAATGTAACCATTGATTACTTGCTTATACGCGACCGAAAAACTATCATCTCTTCGCATTTTTCTTTCTATTGCTTCAAGACGGCTTAAAGCCATTTGATAACTATCTGGCAACTCTATTTCATCACTTTTCCATAATAAACCCGTTTGGAAACGACTTTCAATGCGTTTTGTTGATTCCATTAAAATTGTTTTCGCTCTTATATCAGTATCACTTTCAACATGAGGAGCGGATCTAACGCCCATATTTTCTAAATTGAAATAATTTTCGACCATCTTGAAAATCTCGTCTTCCTTTACATTGGCAAAGAGGCACGAATGTGTCGAAGGTGACAATGATGAACATGGGCCTAAAACAACCCAACCTAATTCCGTATTGCACGCAAATGGTCCGTTTAAATTCTCACGATTAATGTTAGATGGCAACCCTAGACTAACATGGTCGAGGCCAATTAATAATTTCGGTGTTATGTTTGTATACGGCTTTATTAAATTTTGAGGTGAAGTTTTAAATACTTGTTTTATTTCATAGTCGCTAAGGCTTTGCATTGGCAAGTTTAGATTAGACACGGCATAAACATTTCTAAATAGATGACATTTTTTCTTACCAACACCACTAACTCTCAAGTTAAAAGTCATTGACGGTTCCTTTGCAGACTGACTACCAAACCACTGTATATTCAAATTGTTATACTTTCCACGTACCCCAACATATTCGGCAATTTCCTTATCCAGCATTGTTATAGAGGAGCCATCATCAAATAATGCATAAAAATCCATACTGCGTTTTTCTCCGTATAACGTAACTGGTAACACACGAAACAGCAGCCTTTTACCGTCGTCGGAGCAGCTCAAAACATTGTGGTTAGTTTCTGGCACATTACCTGTGTTTGGATTTGGTGTTGCAACTGATGGCTTTGAAACGTCTTCATGTAGCAATTTATTGTGTTTATGTAGACAGCCTTCGACAGGACAAGTTTTCTTTTTGCGACACTCTCGAGTTGAATGGCCAATATTGAGGCACGAAAAACACGCATGAATCTTTTTACTTTAAGATTTAAAAATTTTAAACAATCATATATTTTATGGTTATTTTTACAAACAGAACAGTGTTGAATTCTCTCAGCTGTGTGTAGTACTCTGCGCTTAAATTCATTATTAGAATCTTGTACCACGCATATTAAATCAGCTACTTCACCTAACCATGAGCTGAAATGTACGATTGTAGGATAAGGATGAATGTTAATTGCGATTCTGGTCCACTCCAACTTCTTGCTCATAGGGAGTTTTAAAATGAGTTCCTCTAAGAGAGTAGGGTTGGCAATGTGTTGATCGCCATTTACAGATTTAAGAAACACTGACAAATTATTAACGATCGTTGAAAACGAGATCAGTTTTGCTAAATTGTTTTCAGTAATATGTGGCACTTCTCTTACTTTCTTTAATTGCCTGTGGATTAGCTGCTCGGGCCTTCCAAAACGAAACTTTAGTTGGTCTATGACAGAACTGACGTTGTCAGGATGAATCAGTAAGGACTTAACCATTTCTTTAGCATCACCTCTTAAACATTTTTGCAGCCTTTGATTATTTTCAAAGTTGGTGTATCCGTATGTTTCTGTTGATTGGGTATAAGCAGTATAGAATAATGGCCAGTCCTCTGGATCACCATTAAATTCCGGCAGGTCTTGCATTTTTCTTGGAATTATGTAATCGTTCGCTATATTATGTACTCCATATGTATTCAAATTGTTGATTAGTGGCTGTTGTTGTTGTTGATGATTGACGGCATAAGATGGAGACACAAAATCGTTTGCTAAAGATGTTCTGTATGTGTTAAACGATGTTGACGAAGGTTGCGTTGACGCAGACGCAGCAGCGCTAAATGTAGGCAGAGGCTGTTGAATATGTGTGTGCGCTGTCGTATATATCAATGTATTTGTGGGTTGCGAATTGCGGGATTTTAATGTTGTTGCATTTGTTAAATCAATGGCGGAACTATTTGGTACATTTAAAAAGGTTTGGCTTTGGTCACTTACCGTTATTGATGGCTGTAAAACTGATTCCAGTTGTTGGCACTTACTTTTAGTTTCTATGAGTTGCGACTGGGTGTCTGACAGTTGGCGTTTTAAATACTGCAACTGCTTTTGCATGTCTGCTAGGAGTACGCTTTCTCTTGAGGTTGCTGGCTGCATAGTTGTTGGGCTTGACTTACTTGTCACCTCTAGAGTCTTGGTGGCATTTGTAGGATTCCCTTGGGTAGTCGTCAACTTCTTACCGGCATTAATCCCCTTTGGCGATTCTGTGTTGGCGGCGTTAACAGAAGAATTTGGATTTAATGCTGGTTGCATCTTTTGTTGCTGTAAAGTTGACTTGTTGGCTGTGTTTTCTGAGTAACTCTCGGTTATATTAGTCGGACTAGATACAACAGTATCTGCGCTAGCTGTACTTCTCAAAAACGGTGGGCTGCGTACTACTGGTGGAGGCATTTATTCCTTGTGTATGTTTTCTATTTGACGACAAAAGACACAGCTATACACACGTTGAGACAAACGAATTTCCATAAAAATTGCGAAATAAAATTTTACGGCTGTAACGGTTGTCCGAAGGAGGTTTGCGTTAAAACATTTATGTAGATTTGACTTTCAAATATTACAAAGTCGTTTATTTCTGTAAATTCAAAATTATTAATACAAAGAATATAAAAAACTATTACCATATATATACCGCAGTTTTTGCACCTCCTGGTTTAACGTTTGATGGACATTTAAAATTTATAACCGCGCTTATAATATAATTGAGCGAGTTATACATAAAACTTGTTAAGCGAAAAATAAAGGAACAAGGGAGAGTGCAATAACGCGGTTTACAAAGAAAATGTCAAATAGTAGCTTATTCACAATAATTAAACAGCTGATGTTCAATTTAACCCTTGGAGCATTTTGTTACAACTTCTATTAATGTTGAACATTGGTACAGTTTTCGCGGAACTCTTCGATTTAAAATCACAGGTACGGCAAAAGGATTATTAATACGGACCTCATTTTTTTGGTTTTTATTCTGCCATTTGTTTGTTTTGTGATACAAATAATACATTTGCTATATTTTTTAAATAAAATTTTCAAAAAATTAAAAACTGATTTAAATAAATTTTTTAGCTGCATATCCTTAGGCGAGTCGTCAATGACACGCATTTTCTGGGAAAAACTGCAATATCTTTGAAACTACTTCTTGGATTTTTAATATTGATGACTTAAAATAAAGCTTCTTTAGTTCTCTTTTATATTCCAGTAAAAAATTTAATTTGGGCAAAACCGAAAATACTCCCTTTTTTCCTATTCCAAAAAGTTTACCACTTTGTGGGCGGAAAAAATTTGTGTAGTATGTTTCTGTATTACTTAGAACATTTCTAGGGGGAGTAAAGGTTCAATTGCGCACTTTCATAAAATAAGGTGCACCCTAAACTATACGAATAAGGGAAAAAATATGTAACTTACTTACGATGGAAAAAGAACCTTTTGTTAAAAAAAGTAGAAAAGAACCTTTTATTTAGTAAAACTTTTAATGTCCATTTAACTACTAAATAAATAAATTTATTATGGTTTCTCAATTGTATTTGAAAGATTTCAACCTAAATATTACAAAAATAACAAAAAACCAAAATGTAAAAAGTATGCAAAAAGAACCTTTTGTTCCGCGTCTCCACATATGATTCTCCATGAGTATTCATATCAAATCCAAATACTACTCTATAAAGTGAACATTTTATGGAATTATGATATGTGTTCCTAAGAGCACAACTGTTATGTTGTCGTTCATCATCTTTGAGATACGCAAGTATACCCGCTATAATCGAACGATTAACCTTTTAGGTGGCGTTCGAATGTGGTGAGTACACTGCAGTAAATACGTGCTTAATACCTAGCCTGGTCATAAAAGCTTTAAATTGTGAGCCGTTATCTAAAACGATTGACTCAGGCATACCATACGAGTGGAAAATGTTTCCAAAGAGAAAATTAAAATTAATAATGTTGGTGGAATTAAACTTCTTTAAAGGACAAAGCCAATGGAATTTTGTAAGCTAGTCCAAAACAATCAATAAGCCTATGTAGCCATTATTGATACGAGGGTAAGGTCCTACTAGATCTATGAAAAGACCTTGAAAAGGTCGAATTAATGTAACTGGTTGGCCCATTTCCGGTTTTAAAACTATATTTGGTGATTCTGTAGCCTTACATACTTCACAATCACATACAAACATCGCTAACAATTCCTGGCCAAAAGATATGTCTTCTTAAAACTTCTAATGTTTTAGCCATTCAACAATGTACAGTAGAGCGGTGGCGCCGTACACCACCGAATATAAAGTATTGTTGTAAGACAGTCTCGAAACAATTTTTTTAAACCCTTTACCAATAGTTGAAAGGGTATTATAAGTTTGTCATTCAGTTTGTAATTTATACAAATACAAATTATATCGATCGACTCAGAATCGCCAGGAGAGTCGATTTAGCCATGTTAGTCTGTCAGTCTGTTCGTCTGTCTGTTGAAATCAAGTTTGTGGAGCTTCTGGTGGGTGTACCCAGACGAATTATACACTAGATTTTAGGAAATTTCCCTACGCACCACGCTATTTCTTCAAAATCGGTCTAAAAACACCCGAGATATCGCTAAAATACTAAACTTCGATGATGAATTTTATTTTTTTTGTTTTTAATACAGTTTTTTAATTTTTATACCATTCACCAATAGGTGAAAGGGTATTATAAGTTTGTCATTCAGTTTGTTATTTTTTCATTATTCGTCTTAGACCCCATAAAAATTATACCGATCGACTCAGAATCGCCATGTCCGTCTGTCTGTCTGTTGAAATCAAGTTTGTGGAGCTCCTGGAGGGTGTAGTGCTCACAGTTGAATGATTTCCTAAAATTTAATATACAATTCAGAAAACTTTCTTCAAAAAAAATGATTTTTTTTTACAAAAAAAAAAATATTTTTTTTACAAAAAAATATTTTTTTTTTTACAAAAAAATATTTTTTTTTTTACAAAAAAATATTTTTTTTTTTACAAAAAAATATATTTTTTTTACAAAATAATATTTTAAATTCAGCAATTTGCGGGACATCGAATTTGGAGTTTTGGCTATATCTCAGATTTTTATGATATTTAATATCGTTTTGCTTTTGTGGATTTCCTAAGACCTGATATATTATTCATGTCAGTATACTTTAAAATTGAGGAATTTTAAACAAATTGAAGAATTTTATACAAATTAAAAAAAATATAATTTAAAAGGAAATATAACATTTTAATTCGGCATCGAATTTCGTGTTTTGGCTATATCTCAGGTGTTAATAGAAATGTATATTGAAATTTGATAATAAACTTCATAGAAAACTATTAACATCCAATATTTAACTTATGTCGGTATGCCATCCAAGAGCTACACAAACCTGATTTCAGTAGACGGAAATACGATGTACATATGTCTATAATTAGTGGTATGACTTTTGAACATAGTGATTGCTCATTATTTGCGACATATAATAAGTATATTTATATTAAATTGTAGGTAATATTTTTATGAATTATGCAAAATACAACTCATTACAATGGTATCCGTTCAAAACCATACATATGTATAAAAATCTAACTGAACCTATAGGTTAATATATTAATTATATATAATTGCATATATTGGTACTAATTCTGCCTACTAAATTCACAGACATTCAAGATTAACCATGTGCTTTTAATATAAGAAAAACATATATACACACTTTAAAATGTGATATTTGTTAGTTGCCAGATATAAAGCCAAGACAACGAAATCAGTATACAAAATTTTGAACAATAGAGAACTTTTGCGTTTAACTTTTAAATGTATTTTAGGTCCAATTTGTGTAAGTTTAACATATCAAAATATAGGTAAGATTTTCGTGATTAACATAAAAAACAACTTAATAAAATTGAAAAAATTAATTTTGAAAATATCCTTTCAAGTCATTACATTAACATGGGGATGTCATTGGAGGCAAGTACTTACCAATTGCAGAAAAGTAATGACTTGGGTGAGCAATTTGAAAGCAACAACAACAACAGCAACAACTTTTTTGTTGTTGTTTTATTAAAAACATATATTTTTAAACGAAATACAAATTTTTTTTTATGATCCCATATGGGGGCTCGAACCCAGACCCTCCGACTGCTAGGCAGAGACTCTTCCACTGAGCTACTTCATATGTTGAAAACTTAGCAGCTTATAATTAATATAAACAATTTTTATTTTTAGATCCAAAATCGTGTGAAAATAACTTTGTTTTTCCCAGCTTTTTTTTGCTTTATTGTAATTTTTGGAAAAATATTCTTATACGATTTTTTGTAATTATTTTAAAACTTTTTTAAAATTATTTTAAAACTTAAACAACTTAAATCTTCTTTTTTGTATAAGTTTTTACATAAGATTGACTCTTACTTACTTAAATGTTACAACCTGTTAAGGTCAAAGTCCGAGCATATTTTAGAATTCCATGGATTTCGATCTTGTGCGAATATTCTCCAATTTTATAGGCCAAGCTTCGAAAAATGTTCCTCTACTTGGTCTTTCTATCGAAGTTTCGGACATCCTCCTCTAATATTAGGTAGTGGGACACTTAAATTCTAATTTTATCCTCTTCATTGTATTTTTTTTTCAAGAGAGGGTTACTAGCCCGTAAACCTAACCCATTTTTATCGATCTTATGGGACAACTCTCGGAACATGTTAACTCACAATATTAATGGGTGTTAAACTAGCTCCCCGGATGATACCATGAGGAGGTGTGTGTCCACAGTTGAGATGAAGGATGACCCAGATAAGTTATGCTTACCAAGTTAAGACCAATTAGAATCGTGTTTGGTATTCAACATCCCCTACATAATCAAAATTGACTCATGATGGTATTTTTTCATTAACGTGAGTTAGTTTTACAAATTTTTTTTACAGAAGATAATATCTAAGTTCTTAAAATTCAAAAATCATTTAAAAAGACTCTTTTAATAAAAAAAAAACTAAAAAAAATTGTTGCCCTTGGTGGGATTTGAACCGGGGCCATTCAGTTTAAATTACCATCTTAGTACTTCTGTAATAACTTATTATTTATTCGGATGGTATGTTGTAGTCGTTACAAGGTAACCAGTACTTCTTGTTTTTTTTTATACCCTTCACCAATAGGTGAAAGGGTATTATAAGTTTGTGCATCAGTTTGCAATTTTTTTATTAGTGATCATAGACCCCATAAAAATTATACCGATCGACTCAGAATCGGCAGGAAAATTTACTTCCCGACGTTCGTCCGTCTGTCTGTTTATCAGTTCGTCCTTTCGTCCATCTGCCTGTCTCTCCGTATGCCTTTTGAAGTCTAGTTTTTGGAGCTCCTGTTTTGTCGATATCTCAGATGTTTATTTTGATGAAATTAAATAGCGTTCTTCGCAGGGGATTCTGCTGCATTCGGTAATTTCGGGTAGATATAATTTAGTGTTTAAGCGATATTTCAGGTGTTTTGATCGACAATGATGAAATTCTGGGTGGGACCATATCCTAAAATTTTATGTAAAATGCATGTGGGTATACCTTAAAGGAGCTCCACAAATCTGGTTTTAGCAGACAGACACACTGCATTTATCTTAATTTTGTGTCTGACTTTTAAACATTATGATAATATTTGAGAATGTATTATATTTCAAATTATAGGCAATCTTCCTTGCAAGTACAAAAAATGCAGCTAAGTAAATGATTTGCATTCAAAACCTACAAATGTATCTCACATATCAACGAAAATTTAGATTTTTTTATTGCAATTGGGAGAAATCTGTTCACGTTTGACAATTGCTCCCGTATAACTTCGCCTAAGGCAATCTCTTAGTAGCTAATAAATGACAAATTATCATAGATACGATGATGACATTAAGTATAAAGACGTTGTACAATATCGTTATTCAGCGCGATAGCGCCTAAAATAAACTTTCTAGAGGGATTGAAAATGGTTCGCCCATTTTAGTGAAATCTCCCATATAACCCCGACCGGGAATCACTTTAATGCTGCTAAATTAAATCACATTATAACTGCACTAGAACTAGAGCAAAACTTTCCACACATCCATCGTACAGATCGGAATAACAATACATCCCAAATATTATGGATGAAGTATTCATCTTAATTAGTTAACTAACTTCAGATTAATAAGTAAATCTTCAATAACTTTTCCGATAAAAGCTATATATTTCCCGTATGTATCTAAAACTAAGAGTATATACCCTATTATTCTAAGGCTTGTACACATTGACAAAACATTCAAAACATCATTATTAAAGCTTTGACTATATCGGTCCGCTCACTTCAGAGTTTTACATAACTAATCAAGATCTTTTACTTGTTGGATTATACGTACATTTAGAAGCATATTTTCTGCTTGGTTTATCTGATCTATCTAACTTTATTAAACCTAACCTTTGGGTCCATGACTTTCTAGATGATGACGCCACCGAAAAGCTTTTCGTTTTCCGACTCTTAATTTAAAATACTCTGCATACAATACTAGTATAAGTTAACACGATTTCAGCAGAAGTAAACTTAGCATAATTTGCTTAATAATAGCCAGACGCAAACTCAGCAAAAATTGGGTATGAAAAATCCGACCTTATTTCGTTTCATAAATGCAAACAATACATAAATCCATTCATTGCTGTTCTTATTATTCTTTATTTTATTTATAAGAAAGTAATTTTAATTCTCAGTGATTATTAGTATTTAATAAGTCATCACTGGTGGTGGTGTGAAAATAAAATTGTTTTAAGACCCTAAACAAATAAAAGAGTTTTCATTACTGGCGCCCAACGGGTTTTTGAACAACAGGAAAGGCTAAGGATATCATCAAACGGAGCAATCACAGTGTCCTGATCTGAAATCTTATTGCCGACAAGAAGGAAATCCAAACGAATAGCTGTTAGAGTTTAAGAAATCAAAATAAAAAAAATGTAAGTAGAGTGCTCGTAGTAATTTTTGTGAAAAAATAAAGAAAGTGTGGAATAAACAATCTTTGTGTAACGGTCAATAATTTTATGAGTAGTGAAATTGATTTTTTATTAAAAGAATTCGAAGATTTAGCAATCTCAGAGGACTTAAACATGTCTATAACTCCGGAACTGTTAAAATCTATAGTTACAAGCGCTGTTGGCAGTGCTCTTTCATTGCAGGAGAGACAATTTGATGCTAGGTTAATAGAAATAAATAAAAAAATAGCTAGCCTAACAGTTAGTTCACCGGAAATAGAACCATATGAGGAGGCACAAATTACAGACGGGACAGTATGCAAAGAGACCTTAGACATTGTGAAGTCTTTACCAGATTTCGAAGGTAAACATGAAACATAAGTTTCATGGAGAAAAGCGGCTCACACCGCATACAAAATTTACGAAAAATATTTGGGTACTTCTACGCATTACCAATAAAATAAGAGGTGCGGCCGACACAGTTTTGGCGTCCTTCGATACCCCTTTAAATTTTAAAGCTATTATAAATAGGCTTGATTTTACTTACGCCGACAAACGGCCGATATATTTAATAGAACAACAATTATCCACCCTTAGGCAAGGGAATATGACACTTTTACAATATTACGATGAAGTGGAAAGAATGCTTACGCTTCTTACCAACAAAACATTAATGACGTACGATAATACGGTAGCTGCGTCTTTGAACGAAAAATATAGAATGGACGCATTGCGTGTATTTATTTCTGGTACAAGAAAATCTTTAAGTAACGTACTTTTCTCGGCAAGACCGAAAGACCTTCCGTCTGCCTTAGCATTGGCTCAAGAAGTTGAGTCCAACCACGAACGCTATACCTTTGCTAGTAATTATGCTAAAATTATTGAGGAGAGGGATCAAACAAAAAACCAAGTAAATAACAAAAATTTTTTTAGAGATAGGTATACTACTCAACAAGAGAAAAATCCTTATTTTTACAAACGCCAAAATCCTAGTGCTAGGTATCAACAAAAGCAGGAAGTAGAACCAATGGATGTTGACTCTTCATCGCGGTTCAGACGGCCCCACCATTTTAATAATGGAGAACGAGATCAACCACAAAGTAATATGAATCAGGCAGTGAAGAGGCCAAATAGTGGCACAGCAAGATTTACAGGGCTAAAGCAAAGAATTAATCATCTAGAACAAAGTGAAAATACAAATGATCAGGAAGATTCTACCTATAGTGTTGAAGCGACTAGAGAAGTGGAAGACATTGGTAGTGACTCTTCGGAATATGATCAAATTAATTTTTTAGTCATGACTCCCTGCTTCCGTACATAGAGAGAATGATGGCAGGGAGGGTTATTAAATTGTTGATAGACACAGGTGCGTCGAAGAATTATATCAAGCCCTTACCAGAATTACATCATGTAAAACAAGTAGACCAATCGTTTTTAGTAAAGTCACTTCATGGCATTAATACAATCAAACAGAAATGCTTTTTAAATCTTTTCAATACTAACACGACTTTTTTCATTCTACCAAATCTAACAACATTCGATGGAATAATCGGCCTCGACTTGCTGACCGACACAAATTCAAAGCTTGACTTTAAAAATAAAAATCTAGAAACTAATACTGGATCAGAACCTATTAAGTTTCTTAAATGCAAAAATGTTAATTTCACAAGTGTAGAAAAAATTGAGGTACCTCAAGAAATATCTGAACAATTTCAAAGAATGATTACGAGAAGAATGGGTGTCTTTGCTGAACCTGACAAAGCGTTACCATTCAACACAAATATTGTTGCAACAATCCGCACTGAAAACGAAGATCCCATATATTCTAAGCTTTATCCCTACCCAATGGGTGTAGTGGACTTTGTAAATATGGAAATTCGCAACCTTTTAAAAGATGGCATTATCCGACCATCTAGGTCACCCTACAATAACCCTGTATGGGTGGTGGACAAAAAAGGAACTGATGAATTAGGAAATACAAAAAAGCGTCTTGTAATGGATTTTAGGAAACTAAATTCTAAAACAATATCTGACAAATATCCTATTCCAAACGTAAATGTTATTTTGTCAAACCTGGGGAAAGCTAAGTTCTTCACCACATTGGACCTCAAGTCGGGATTCCACCAAATTTTACTAGCGGAGAAAGATCGAGAAAAAAACCGCCGTTTCCGTCGGAAATGGCAAATATGAGTTCTGTAGGCTGCCCTTCGGACTGAAAAATGCACCAAGCATTTTTCAGTGAGCAATCGATGATGTTCTTAGGGAAAAAATAGGAACATTTTGCTATGTTTACGTCGATGACGTAATAATTTTTTCAGAAAATACAAAGGACCATGTTGACCATATCGCTTGGGTCTTCGATAGACTGTACGGTGCTAATATGCGCATTTCGCGTGAGTCGAAGTAGAATTTCTTTAAAGAAAAAGGAGTTTTTAGGCTTTGTGGTATCTCGAGGGGGAATTACAACGAGCCGTAGTAAGATAGAAGCAATACTAAACTACGAAAGACCCACTACACTTTTCAATGTTAGATCCTTTCTAGGGTTGGCAAGTTATTATAGATGTTTTATTAAGGACTTTGCTTTAATAGCAACCCCTTTGACTGACATCCTGAAGGGCGAAAATGGAAAAATTGGATCAAATCAGTCAAAAAAAATTAAGGTGCAATTGAACGAAACACAACTCCAAGCTTTTAATAAGCTTAAAGATGTTTTGGCATCCGAGGATGTTGTGTTACTCTATCCCGACTATAAAAAACCATTTGACTTAACTACCGACGCTTCGGCTTACGGCCTGGGGGCAGTTTTGTCTCAAAACGGTAGGCCTATAACCATGATTTCAAGAACCCTTAAAGAAAGAGAATTGAATTTTGCGACCAATGAACGCGAATTGCTCGCAATTGTTTGGGCTTTAAAAACCCTTAGAAATTACCTCTATGGGGTAAAGGATTTAAATATCTCTACCGATCATCAACCCCTTACGTTTGCGGTTTCAGACCGAAATCCAAACGCTAAAATAAAAAGGTGGAAAGCCTTTATTGATGAGCACAATGCTCAAATTTTGTATAAGCCAGGAAGAGAGAATTATGTCGCTGACGCGTTATCACGACAAAATATCCACGCTTTGCAAAATGATCCCAGCTTGGAAGAAGATGCAGATTCTGATATTGCTACAATACATAGTGAAATTTCTCTGTCTTATACTATAGAATCTACTGATAAACCTCTCAATTGCTTTCGGAATCAAATAGTAATTGAAGAAGGTACAGAACTGCCAACACGAACATTCATTATGTTCGGAACTAAAACGAGACACCTTATTAGTTTCTCAGATAGAACAACTCTAATGGAAAAAGTTGTTGATGTTGTAAAAGAAGACGTAGTAAATGCAATCCATTGTGAACTCCCAATTTTGGCATTTGTTCAGCATAGATTAGTAGAATCATTTCCCTCAACTAACTAACAAAGATGAACAAAAAGAAATTGTGGTATCAGAACATAACCGGGCTCATAGAGCAGCTCAGGAAAACGTAAAGCAAATTCTAGAAGATAATTTTTTTCCAAAAATGACTCATTTAACAAATGAGGTTGTTGTAAATTGCAGGATCTGCAAAAAAGCAAAATACGATCGCTATCCACAAAAACAAAAACTAGGCGAAACGCCGATTCCTTCGTATGTTGGAGAGATTATACATATAGATATATTTTCAACAGATAAAGTATATTTTCTCACATGTGTAGACAAACTTTCGACGTTTGCAATTGTTTAACCTATAGCTTCGAGAACTATAATTGATGTGAAATTGCCAATTCTACAACTCATGAACTTTTATCATCGTACAAAAACAATATTCTGTGACAATGAACCTTCTCTTAATTCTGAAACAATAAGGTCGCTTTTAGTTAATAACTTTAACGTGCAAATAGTAAACGCACCACCTCTCCACAGTACTTCAAATGGGCAGGTGGAAAGAATACATAGTACACTTTTAGAAATTGCACGGTGTCTTAAACTTGAAAAATTTATCAATGACACAGTTCAATTAATACTTATGGCAACCATTGAGTATAACAAAACAATTCATAGTGTCACAAACAAGCGACCTATTGACGTAATTCACTCATCTTCTTCAGAGCTTAAAACAGATATAGTAAATAGGTTACAAAGGGCACAGGAAGTTCAAATGCAGCGACTTAATGAGACAAGACATAATCGAATATTTGATGTAGGTGAGAAAGTTCTTATTAAAACGAATCGGAGATTAGGCAATAAGCTTACACCATTATATGTTGAAGAAACTATTGAAGCTGACCTGGGGACAACGGTCCTCATTAAAGGGAGGGTGGTCCATAAGGACAACTTAAGATAGTGTAGTTTTATCGATTATTCTTTATGTTTAACTTTAGGATTCTTATGATGCTACTTCTTGTCATGGCAACTACGGCAAAATTGAATGACTATTCTGGTTCTGACTACATTCCTGTGTTGGACGGTTATGCCATAATTTGGCAGAGTTGTAACTACCTTCGGCATACGACGAATCTTACAATGTATTTAGAGATTGCTGATGATACAGAAAACCTTAAAAGGCATTTTCCTCAGTCACATATGAAGAAAATACTAGATGCGGACATAGGGCATATAAGGACACTGCTAGCCACTATAAATGTTCATCACAGGAACGCAAGAAGCATACAAATTTTAGGAACAGCCCTTAAAGTAGTTGCGGGGACCCCGGACTATGATGACTTTCAAGATCTAAAGTTTAAGCAGCGGGAGCTCATTGATGCGGAAAATAGGCAGATTCTCATAAATACAAAAACCCAGCAACAAATAAACAACCAAACAGACATTGTTAATTCTATTATCGGAAACACGAAAGCTGAAGTAATTGATAGCGAACATTTGTATGAGACTCTGCTTGCAAGAGGTAGAATTTTGATTTTGGAGCTGGAAAGCTTAATGTTATCAATTACCCTCACGAAGATTGGTATAGTAAATCCACAAATTTTAGATTCTAATGATTTAAATATTCTGATGAATCAGCACTCTACAAATATTATATAACCATAGCAGATTTAATGCAAGTAGCTAATATAAGAGTTTTATTAGATAATAATAATTTCCACTTTTTAATTAAGTATCCAAAACCTGATTTAGTTTGCAAAAAGGTCACCTTATACCCAGTTCAACATAACACAATTCTTCATTTCAATGGCGAAAACAATGTGGCAGACTGTGAAAATCAAGTGGTGGCAATCGGAAATTGCAGCGCTACATTAACAACATCATTTTGCAGAAAGTTGGCTTATTCAACATGCGCCCAGCAGCTTCATTCTGGTGGCCACGCATACTGTACCACTCGGCCGTCACATCTCGAACCTCTCACAATGATTGACGAGGGTGTTATCATTATCAACGGCAATACTGTTACTGTAAAAACAAATGATGGTGTGGAGAAGACTGTTACGGGCACTTATCTTCTTACTTTTAGTGAAGAAGTAAAGATTAATAATTCCCTATACAGAAATCAAAAGAATATTGTAAGGAAGTTACCGGGATTGCCAACGTCCACTTTCCTCAACATTACGAGTCATCAAACAATATTAAGTTTGCCGTACCTAGAAAGATTGAACGCTGGAAACTTGCAGCATATCAAGGATATAAAAGAGAACACGATTTCAGCAAAAGTTAACTTAGCATAATTTGCTTAATAATAGCCAGACGCAAACTCAGCAAAAATTGGGTATGAGAAATCCGATCTTATTTCGTTTCATAAATGCAAACAATGCATAAATCCATTCATTTCTGTTCTTTATTATTCTTTATTTTATTTATAAGAAAGTAATTTTAATTCTCAGTCGAATCTGACTCTGATTCAGAACTTAGGGTGCGCACGGGTACGTTGCTTCCAGACTGCCCTCCATCATAAGCTTTTTCTTGGCCTTGGCGGTACAAAATTTTCAGGTGCAAGCACTAGTAGTGTAGCTGTTGCAGTTGCTTTATAAATTTTATTCTTCTCACCATGTCGATTAATTCCACGTGTGTAATTTATGCATGCATAGCAAATGTTTACATCATGAGCACCTGGGCGATAAATCCAGTTTACCGGTTTACAATACTTCATACTAAATTTTGCTCCACTCAACCATGCCATGAGATTGTTATAGCATTGGCGACACACTATATTAGGTGTGTAATTTTCACTGGTCAAGTCTACTTCGTTGAAAAACAACGTATATGCTCTTCTGAATTCGCTAGTTAGAAGATTCTTTTCTTTTCGAATTTTTTTTTTCTAATTTGATGACCGCAAACGTAGCAAAATAAATTAATTTTTTAACACTGCATATTGAAATCGTAGAACTTTCACCGCTGAGCTCTCGTTTACGTCGTTCCTAACGGTTTGGAAGATATGAGCCTGAGAAGTAACCACTTTATTGCAAAAATGACAAAAAGGCCCAAATTTTTAAGGCCCCGCCCACAAAAAAGAGGAGGACATTTGACAAAACTGAAAGACACGTGTCTTCTTTTTTTTGATCCTCTATCTCGTGGTGGTGTCCGTATGTGGTTATTTTTTTTCATGTTGCACCGTGTTATCAATAAATTCTTACGATATTGAACTTTATTTCTGGAAAACCATTGGTGAAGGGTATCCAAGATACTCTTACTTGTTATACCCTTCACCAATAGGTGAAAGGGTATTATAAGTTTGTGATTCCGTTTGTAATTTTTTTATTAGTGATCGTAGACCCCATAAAAATTATACCGATCGACTCAGAATCGGGAGGAGAATCGATTAAGCGATGTCCGTCTGTCTGTCTGTCTGTCTGTCTGTCCGTCCGTCTGTCTGTCTGTCTGTTGAAATCAA
Source organism: Stomorhina lunata (assembly GCA_933228675.1). Taxonomy (NCBI): domain Eukaryota; kingdom Metazoa; phylum Arthropoda; class Insecta; order Diptera; family Rhiniidae; genus Stomorhina; species Stomorhina lunata. Next base: position 2,494,897 of record OW121745.1, read on the forward strand.
GTTTCTGAAGCCCCTGGAGGATGGACTTACATAAATTATATATCAGATTTTAGGAAATTCTCCCGCAATGAACGCTATTAAATTTCATTAAAATCGGTTTATAAACACCGAAAATATCGAAAAAATACTAAAAATTAGACGAAAATTTGAAAATTTTTGATTGAAACACACTTTTAAATAACAAGAGAAAAAAGATACTCCTGGTGTACATGTGATAATATGTTATATATCAGATTGTAGGAAATATTTTCCCAAAGCACTCTGTAAAATTTTATCAAAATCGGTCCATAAACAACTGAGATATCGCCAAAACACTGAATTTGATGTATCGCAAATTGCCCAAAGTACACATTAGAGAATGTTTGTTGAAAAAATTAAATGCAGAAATAGGAAAAACTATCCTCCTTTAGTACGGACCTACATAAATTTTATATCAGATTTTAGGAAATTCCCCCACCAAGCACGTTATTAAATTTTATCAAAAGCGGTCTATAAACAATTGAGATATCGCCATAACACTACATTTGATGTACAGCAAATTGCCCAAAGTACGTGTCTAAGAAATTTTGTTTACATTTTGTAAGTATTGTTTCAGCGATATCTCAGGTGTTTATGGACCGATTGTGATGAAATTTGACATCGTTGTTTATGGGAGGATTTTCTAAAATCTGATATATATACTCCACAAATCTGATTATGAATACCATTCAAATTGTACCGATCAACTCAGAATCGGCACAAGAATCGATTTCGCGACCTCAGTCCGTCCGTCTGTTTGTTTGCCCGTCCGTCCGTCTGTTTGTTTATCCGTCCGTCTACCTGTCTGTCCTTTTTTCTGTTGTAGTCAAGTTTTTGGAGCTCCTGTTTTGTCGATATCTAAGATGTTTATTTTGATGAAGTTTAATAGCGTCCTTCGCAGGGGATTATCTAAATCCTGATGCATTCTGTAATTTGTGGTAGATATAATTTAGCGTTAAGCGATGGTGTTTTGATCGACAATGTTGAAATTCAGGGTGGGACAATTCAGGAGCTCCACAAATCTGGTTTTAGCAGACAGACACACTGCATTTATCTTAATTTTGTGTCTGACTTTTGAACATTATGATAACATTTGAGAATGTATTATATATTTATCAAATTATAGGTAATCTTCCTAGGAAGTACAAAAATGCTATCCGTTCAAAACCTACATATGTATGTAAGTATCTCACATATCAACAAAAATTTAAATTTTTTAATTGCAATTGGGAGAAATCCGTTCACGTTTGACAATTGATCCCGTATAACTTCGCCTAAGGCAATCTCTTAGTAGCTAATAAATGACAAATTATAATAGATACGATGTACAATATTGATATTCAGGACAATAGCGCCTAAAATAAACTTTCTAGAGGGACAACATTTGACAAAAGTATTTCTGATCTCTTGAAAAGTTCGATATTGAAAATGGGCGAGCTCTATTCACATTTAGTGAAATCTCCCATATAAACCCGACCGGGAATCGATTTAATGCTGATAAATTAAATCACATTAAAATTGCACAAAGAACTAGAGCAAAACTTTCCAAACATCCATCTGACAGATCGAAAGAACTATACATCCCAAATATTATTGATGAAGTGTTCATTTTAATTAATTAACTAACTTCAAATTAATAAGTAAACTTTTCCGACAAAGCTGATAACCATCCATTCAAAAGCTATATATTTCACGTATGTATCTAAAACTAAGAGTGTATACCCTATAATTTTAAGGCTTGTATACATTGACAATCATTGTTAAAGCTTTGACCTAAATCAGTCCGCTAACTTCAGAGTTTTACATAACTAATCAAGAACTTTTACTAGTTGGATAATTCGTACGAATTAAAGTGCACAACCCTCACTGGGCACTGTGTTTTTGGGTTGCATGCCAGAATACTTAAACTTCATCAAATCGATATGCTATTGCAAATGTAAGGGCATCTACATTTTGAAGCATCTTTTCTGCATGGTTTATCTGGTCTATCGAACTTTATTAAATGTTCGTAAAATATGTGTCTATTTTATTTCGAAGCTACTGGCTGGCTTAAATATGCATTCTCTACTTGTAGTCTAGTAATCATTATCTTTCACAAAGGGACCACTTTAAAACCCAAGTGAAGCTTCCCCAGACATCAGCCACCTGCCCAACCTAACCTTTGGGTGCATAACTATTCTAGATGATGACGCCACCGAAAAGCTTTTCGTTTTCCGACATAGCTTAATATTGCTAGGAATTACATTTAGTATGAACAAAAGAAAATTAATATACATATCAAGCATTTGTGTGGGGCTCAACTAAGTCAGTAATCAGAAACTATATAATTAACAATATACTCTTACGATTTTGTACTTTACTTTTGGAACACCATTGGTGAAGGGTATCCAAGATTCGGCAAAGCCGAATATACCACTTTTACTTGTTTTTTTTTTAATTCTCATCGAATTTTGAAATCTGGTGATATCTGTGGTGTTTATAGACCGCTTTTGATAAAATTTAATAGCATGTTGCGTTGGAGTATTTTCGAAAATCAGATATATAATTCAAAAAATTTTTTTTTTAAATCGATATCTTTTGCTTTGGCGATATTGATGAAATTCAATAGTGTGCTGCGTTGAATGATCTCCTAACATTTGATATAGAGTTCAAAAAACTTTTTTCTTAAACACAGTTTTTTTACGAAATTTAAAATTTTTGTTTGAAAAATACAGTTAAAAAAAAAATAATTTTCAAAATAGTTTTGAATTTTGGCGATATCTCTGGTGTTTAGAGACCGGTTTTGATGAAATAGCATGCTGCGCTAGAGTATTTCCTAAAACCTGATATTCGAAGTTTTTTATACCCTTCACCAATAGGTGAAAGGGTATTATAAGTTTGTGATTCCGTTTGTAATTTTTTTATTAGTGATCGTAGACCCCATAAAAATTATACCGATCGTCTCAGAATCGGGAGGAGAATCGATTAAGCGATGTCCGTCTGTCTGTCTGTCCGTCCGTCTGTCTGTCTGTATGTCTGTTGAAATCAAGTTTCTGAAGCCCCTGGAGGATGGACCTACATAAATTATATACCAGCAATGAACGCTATTAAATTTCATTAAAATCGGTTTATAAACACCGAAAATATCGAAAAAATACCAAAAATTAGACGAAAATTTGAAAATTTTTGATTGAAACACACTTTTAAATAACAAGAGAAAAAAGATACTCCTGGTGTACATGTGATAATATGTTATATATCAGATTGTAGGAAATATTTTCCCAAAGCACTCTGTAAAATTTTATCAAAATCGGTCCATAAACAACTGAGATATCGCCAAAACACTAAATTTGATGTATCGCAAATTGCCCAAAGTACACATTAGAGAATGTTTGTTGAAAAAATTAAATGCAGAAATAGGAAAAACTATCCTCCTTTAGTACGGACCTACATAAATTTTATATCAGATTTTAGGAAATTCCCCCACCAAGCACGTTATTAAATTTTATCAAAAGCGGTCTATAAACAATTGAGATATCGTACTTTGGCAAATTGCCCAAAGTACGTGCCTAAGTAATTTTGTTTACATTTTGTAAGTATTGTTTTAGCGATATCTCAGGTGTTTATGAACCGATTGTGATGAAATTTGACATCGTTCTTTATGGGAGGATTTTCTAAAATCTGATATATATACTCCACAAATCTGATTATGAATACCATTCAAATTGTACCGATCAACTCAGAATCGGCACAAGAATCGATTTCGCGACCTCCGTCCGTCTGTCCGTCCGTCTGTTTGTTTATCCGTCCGTCTACCTGTCTGTCCTTTTTTCTGTTGTAGTCAAGTTTTTGGAGCTCCTGTTTTGTCGATATCTCAGATGTTTATTTTGATGAAGTTTAATAGCGTCCTTCGCAGGGGATTATCTAAATCCTGATGCATTCTGTAATTTGTGGTAGATATAATTTAGCGTTTAAGCGATGTTGTTTTGATCGACAATGTTGAAATTCAGGGTGGGACAATTCAGGAGCTCCACAAATCTGGTTTTAGCAGACAGACACACTGCATTTATCTTAATTCTGTGTCTGACTTTTGAACATTATGATAACATTTGAGAATGTATTATATATCAAATTATAGGTAATCTTCCTAGGAAGTACAAAAATGCAGCTAATTACATGATATCCGTTCAAAACCTACATATGTATGTAAGTATCTCACATATCAACAAAAATTTAAATTTTTTAATTGCAATTGGGAGAAATCCGTTCACGTTTGACAATTGATCCCGTATAACTTCGCCTAAGGCAATCTCTTAGTAGCTAATAAATGACAAATTATAATAGATACGATGATGACATTTAGTAAAAAGACGTTGTACAATATTGATATTCAGGACAATAGCGCCTAAAATAAACTTTCTAGAGGGACAACATTTGACAAAAGTATTTCTGATCTCTTGAAAAGTTCGATATTGAAAATGGGCGAGCTCTATTCACATTTAGTGAAATCTCCCATATAAACCCGACCGGGAATCGATTTAATGCTGATAAATTAAAGCACATTAAAATTGCACAAAGAACTAGAGCAAAACTTTCCAAACATCCATCGGACAGATCGAAAGAACTATACATCCCAAATATTATTGATGAAGTGTTCATTTTAATTAATTAACTAACTTCAAATTAATAAGTAAACTTTTCCGACAAAGCTGATAACCATCCATTCAAAAGCTATATATTTCACGTATGTATCTAAAACTAAGAGTGTATACCCTATAATTTTAAGGCTTGTATACATTGACAATCATTGTTAAAGCTTTGACCTAAATCAGTCCGCTAACTTCAGAGTTTTACATAACTAATCAAGAACTTTTACTAGTTGGATAATTCGTACGAATTAAAGTGCACAACCCTCACTGGGCACAGCGTTTTTGGGTTGCATGTCAGAATACTTAAACTTTATCAAATCGATGTGCTATTGCAAATCTAAGGGCATCTACATTTTGAAGCATCTTTTCTGCATGGTTTATCTGGTCTATCGAACTTTATTAAATGTTCGTAAAATATGTGTCTATTTTATTTCGAAGCTACTGGCTGGCTTAAATATGCATTTTCTACTTGTAGTCTAGTAATCATTATCTTTCACAAAGGGACCACTTTAGAACCCACGTGAAGCTTCCCTAGACATCAGCCACCTGCCCAACCTAACCTTTGGGTGCATAACTATTCTAGATGATGACGCCACCGAAAAGGTTTTCGTTTTCCGACTCTTAATTTTAAAGACTCTTTGCATATAATAATAGTATAACCAAATATTGCTACGAATTACATTAAGTACTTTTGGAACACCATTGGTGAAGGGTATCCAAGATTCGGCAAAGCCGAATATACCACTCTTACTTGTTTTTTTTAATATAGTTAAGAAAAATTTAACTTGGGTAATTTTCGGGACATTGAATTTAGAGTTTTGGCAATATCTCAGATTGTAATGTACCTATTTTGATGATTTATATGATATATTTTCTTTGGAGGATTTTCTGATATATAATTCAAAATTCCACAATTTGCAGATAGTAGCCGTACTATCTGCAAGTTGTGGAATTTTAAACAAATTGACAATTTTTATACAAATTAAAAAAAAAAACGATTAAAAAAAAAAAAATAAAAAAAATAAATTTAAGCTATATCCCAGTTGTAAGTAGAACTATATGTTGAAATTTAATAGTGCACTTCGTAGAACACTTTTAACATCTAATCCTATACATATAAGTTATTTCGGTATGCCATCTTGCAGCTCATCAAACTTGATTTCAGAATACCAAAATATGCCTTAAATAATGAATTTTGAACATTATTGTCCTTTATTCACGACGTATTAACTATAGGTAAATTTTCTATGAATTATGAAAATATCCAACTCATAACAATTCTGAAAAATCGGACCACATGAAGCCATGGTATCCGTTAAAAACCTATATATTTTACATGTATGTACAAATCTTATAAAACACATATTTATAGAACAATACCTTTGAGATATTATTGTAGCAAGACTTACCTAATTATGTCTATTAAATTCGTAGACATTAGGGATTAACCTTTCTCTATATGAAAATGTTAACGTATTTGAAAATATTTTATTTTTTATTAATTGCTCAAAATATAGTCAAGTCACCAAATTCAATATACAAAATTTTTATTAATATAAAACTTTTGTGCCCAACTTTAAATGTATTGTAGGTCCCATAAACATAATATATGTATAAGTTTTTCATATCCAAATGTAGATTAACTCTCCACGATTTACACGGAAAACAATTTTACATACATGCCTAATATGATTTCGAGATCGCCTAATATCACTTCGAAATCTATATTTAAAAGCTACTAAAAGTAATAGGCAAAATTTAAAAATTTGTTTTGAAGAGCTGTTAAAATAAGCGGACAGGTGTTTGGCACTTTTTTAAATCTGTGCCCGTGAAAAAAGTTTTTTGGTACCATTTTAAAGCCACTCTTATCTTTTCAACCAAACAATATAGAAAAGAATTTTGTAATGCAATCAATAAATGTGAGAAAAATATTGAACATGTGCTTGGTACTTTTTTGATTTCGGGGGCCAAAATGGGTAAAAAGGGATAAAATGATAACTTAACACCTCATCAGGCTATGATCTTTAGCAAGGTTCTTGCGCATGAGTCGACGGAAGTTTCTAACTCGGTAGGACCAATTTCCGAAGTTATTCATATTAAACTTAATTGGATATTTGTATACAGTCTTTTCTCTAACTTTATTAATAGTTGGTTAGTACTTTATAAAATAAAATATATGAAAACTTTAAAATTTGCCACGAAATGCTTATCATAAAGCTCCGATCAAGGCTCGGTCGCCCAGGTACTATATTATAAATATACATATATATATTTTTGTAGGACTCAGAAACATACATACTTGTAATTGACCAAAAACACTTTCATTTCTGTACTTTACTTCTGTAACACCATTGCACAGTATTTTACGGACGCTTTTTTTGCAAATAATTCTGTAAATTTGAACGACTGGAAATATTTGGATGAAATTTGGCATTTCAATAGTCAAGAGCAGTTGTCCATGGGGGGTCGGGATAGTGATTGATGAACCTTCAAAGTTGGTCACCTCGGGTGTTCGACTTTTTTAAAAATTCGCCAAAAATCCAATTATGGATGGATTGAAAAGAAACTTAAGTTGTCCTTGAGAAGATCTACAAAAAATACGCTTACATGTGTTGGTTATCTCCTTTAGGCTTCGAGATATTTGGGTAAAAATAATGTTTGGGTTGATTTTTTACCTATTTTTTAAGCTATTTTTAAACTGGTGGACGCATCTGAGGACCAAAATTTTTTTTAAGAATATTCGTTAAAATTGTAAAAAAATTCTGAATAACTTTTGTGCAAGTCGGTTATAGATATCTTCTTTCGTCTAAAAGTTAAAAATATTCAAAATTGAAACTTAAAAAAAATGTCGCTTTTTTTGAGTTTTTCCCTAAAAGATAGCTATATTTTTTCACTAATAAAAAAATATTTTCTTAAGAAACATAAAAAGATTTTTAAAGTTTTTAAAAGAAAACATAATGAGAATGCGTATAAAACAAATTTCTTGCTAATTGGACTTTTGGTCCTCGCACATGCCCTCTCCAAAAAATTCCAATTTGTAAAAAAAAATTTTGTTTAAATAAAAATTTCTCAAAAGGCAAAGCAATAAAAAATAATTTGAAAAACATTATAATGTTCATATTTTCTAATATATCTTTTATCGATCAGAAGAGTTTTTTCTGAAACGAGCTGAGAATAGACTCAGTGTTGCCATTTTTGAAAAAAAAAACTCATTTTTTGAAACCCTTTTGGGAAATTTATCAGTTAAAATTGGGATTTTTTTTTAGTTAATTGCTTTTAGATCTTATTGGTCTACATAACTACAAAATTTCATTGTGATATCTTTATCCATGTCATTTCTACAAAATATCAAAAATTGAAATTATTTCCTTTAAAAATGTAGAAAAATAATATTTTTTGTTTTACGATACAAAGTGTAAAAAGATTAACTCACTTAAAAAAGATTTTCAATTGGTGTTCATTTCCAAGTCTTTCCCAATCCAATGATACGTAACACGTATATCAAGCTTTAATACATAGCCTTTAAAAGCTCTGAAAACTTTGCCTCCCATAGCATTTTGAAGCTAAATATTGGAGTATTGGAGAGTAATGTGTGCAAATAAAGTTTATGGTGCACAGTGGTATTAACCCTGCAATTTCTAAACTACTAGACGGATTTTGACAAAATTTGAAACGACAATAGAAGAGGTGTGAAACTAAGAACGTATTTGTGGGCTCTACAGTGGGCCAATGTTGCCCACCAATTACAAGGTAATGTTAAAAAATTATTTAAATTTTTTTTGGATTCAAATATCTTTTAAACTATAAGAGATAAGATTGTACAGTAAGCATTGTTTTCTTAATATTTTTAAGAAGTTTTCGGACCAAATTGGCGAAAGTTATACGGACCCAAAGGTTTTACATACCCGAGGCGGGCAACTTTGGCCCACTGTTTTACCGACAAATACGTTCTTAAACATATTGAGCCTGGGTTCGATCCCTGGTCTCGGCAACATCAATTTCTGTAATTATTAATTTCTATTAAAATTAATTATTACCACAGCATCTTTCGTCGGCGGTAAGCCTACAGCAATAAACAACTTAAGTTTAAAATTTCTTTTCAATCTATCCATAATTGGATTTTTGGCGAGTTTTTAAAAAAGTCGAACACCCGAGGTTACCAACTTTGAAGGTCCATCAATCACTATCCCTACCCCTCATGGACCATCATCCAAATATCTCCAGTCGTTCAAAAGTTACAGAATTATTCCCCAAAAAAAAGCGTCCGTAAACCACTGTGCATTGGTGAAGGGTATTTAAGGTTCGGCATAGCCGAATATAGCACTCTTACTTGTTTCATTATTTGTCACAGACCCTACAAAATTTATACCGATCGACTCAGAATCGGCAGGAGAATTGATTAAGCGATGTCAGCCTGTCTGTTGAAATCAAGTTTGTGAAGCTGCTAGAGAGCGTATCGATATAAATTGTATGTTATGAAATTGTTCTACGCAGCACTCTATTAAATTTCATCAAAATCGTTAGAAAAACACCTGAGATATCGCCAAAATGCTAAAATGTATGTGCGACATACGCAATTTTCATTGAAAAGAATATTTCAAAAATGAACGAAAAACGTGACTCATAATGAGCTGCCCTTCATAACTTAAATATCATATTATAGGAAATTCTCTAGAAAATTACTCTGTAAATTTAGTTAAAATCGGCCCATAAACACCTTAAATGTCGCCAAAACTGTTCATTTGATGTTCCGCAAATTGCCGAAAGTGCTCATTTACTTAAAAAATACAATTGAAAAATAAGAAAAACTATTTTCCTGGACAATGTGACCACATTAATTATATATCAGACTTAAGAAAAGTCTTCCGCGAAGTACGCTATTGAATTTCATGAATATTGGTCAATAAAGATAAGTAAAAAGTAAAATCGATGTATTCCAAATTTTCAAATTCAAAATTTTTGAGAAATCTTTATTTTATTATTTTGCAATCGCTCAGGTGTTTATGGACCGATTTTAATGAAATTTAATAGTGTGTATTGAAGGTGTACGTCCTAAAACTTGATGTATAATTTATATCTGTGTATTTCCGAGGAGCTTCACAAACTTGATTTCAGGAGACTCGAGATACTTTATACTCGTATATCTTAAACCACTGGTCTGACTTTTGATCATTGTAAATTGCATGCATTGCACGCTATTAAATTTTATTAAAATCGGTCCGCAAACACCTGGAATATTTCAAAACACTATAATCGATGTACCACAAATTGCCGAATTTTTAATTTATTTTATACTTTTTGTAACTTATTTGATATTTTGGCGATATATCAGGTGCTTATGGACGGATTTTAATTAAATTTAGTAGCGTAGTAGTAAAAAATTCAAAATATATTTTTTCACAAGCTCCTTGTATCATTGTATATTATTGTATAATTGTATTAAAATACACCATTGTATGTTTGTTGTTGGTAATTTGCATGAAAAAATCCAGTACAATCTATACAATTTTTTACCCATATGTTTATTGAATGTTGTATGCAATTGAAACATATCATTCACATGTGAATAGCAGTTTTTTAAAAAGAAGAAGAAGAAGAAAACCATAAACAAATTTATGATTAATAAAAATTATTCTAAATAGAGAAGAAATGGAATTATAAAAAGAAAACGAGGTACGTATATACAATTTAAAGATTTATTTTTAAATGTAAATTAAACACCACCAACTGTAAATATGTTTGTTCTTCTTCTTTTTTATTATTACTTGACAGCTGATAAGATACAACAATACAAATATACAACTTAACAACAGTGTGTTCACAACTATAATTTGTATGTAGTATTTTTTGACACAATACATGATACAACAACGCTTCTGAATACCATAATAGTTTTTGCAAATTTAAGAAACATTGAATCTGTTATTTTAGTGATATCTTTGGTGTTTATTTTAATTGAAGCATAGCCGCGAATAACGTTGTAAGCGACAAAATTAAAATTGTTCGCAATTCGTAAAAAACGTTTTTAAAGTAGCAGGCAATATATAGATAATTTGTTTTTCTAATTGTATTTTGATAGCGATAAGGTGCATAATTTTGGCTGATTTGGTGATTGAGCAATGTAAAAGAGTCAAGTTAACTGTAATCTGCAAAAAAACAGGTTTTGTAAAAATCGGCTTTTAAAACGTTATTCGCGGCTATGCTTCAATTCTAAAACATGATATATAATTTCATATCAGTACTTCCTCCGGAAGCTCCACTAATGCGATATCAGATGAGCAAACTGCATTTGACATGAATTTTTGGTCTGACTTTCGAACATTGTGAAACCATTATATATATGATATCAAAATATTATATATTAAATTGTAGGTAATCTTTTCAGAACTTACAATAAATACATCTCAGTACAGTTCTGACATAAAATCATTACGATAGAGATATCACCAAGAGACCAGAATCAAGAACATTTTTTAACAAAATACGATAAAACTTTTGTGACTGTATTTGTATTGAATTGATGCATATGGAAATGATGAGGTTATCTTTCTAGGACTTATACAGAAAATAATTCAGTCAAATTGACAGCCTAATATCTTTTTAAAAATATATTTTGCACATACATCTACACCTAATAGTTCTTTAAGCAATGTGTTTGTAATATACATGTAGTTGTAAATATTCATCTTAATAAGTCCATTAACTTTAAAGTTGTAACTATTCAAGTACTTTTCCGACATAGATATTTTACGTTACGTTAAACCCATCACCAATAGGTGAAAAGGTATTATAAGTTTGTGCATCCGTTTGTAATTTTATTAGTGATCGACTGAGCATCGGGAGGAGAATCGATTAAGCGTCTGTCCGTCTGTCTGTTGAAATCAAGTTTCTGAAGCCCCTGGGGATGGACCTACATGAATTATATATCAGATTTTAGGAAATTCTCGATTAAGCTATGTCAGTCTGTCTTTCTGTTGAAATCAAGTTTCTGAAGCCCGAGGAGGATGGACCTACAAGAATTATATATCAGTGCCTAGTTTCTGTAACTCTCGCATCGATAAATTATTCGATTGGAACAATGAAAATGAAGAAAAAACTAGTTGAATTGAAACAAAATGTAATTTTTTTCCCAAGTGTTTCTGTTATTTATTTTTGTGAGAACTATCTGTCATTCAACAACTTACGTCAAATTTATTGGAAATGTGCGAGTAAAACTGTTTCTGTATTATATGTATCATTTTATCTGTCAAAACAATTCGCACGTATTCAAGGTGCCGAAAAATTTCAATTATCAAAGAGAAACAAGTAAGAGTGGTATATTCGGCTTTGCCGAATCTTGGATACCCTTCACCAATGGTGTTCCAAAAGTAAAGTACAAAATCGTAAGAATATATTGATAATTATTAAATTTCTGATTACTGACAGTTGAGCCCCACACAAATGCTTGATATGTATATTAATTTTCTTTTGATCATACTAAATGTAATTCCTAGCAATATTTAGCCATGTTGGAAAACGAAAAGCTTTTCGGTGGCGTCATCATCTAGAATACTTATGGACCCCAAGGTTAGGTTGGGCAGGTAGAGAATGCTTATTTAAGCCAGCCAGTAGCTTCGATATATGTGTTTATTTTACGAACACTTAATAAAAGATGCTTCAAAATGTAGATGCCCTTAGATTTGCAAAAGCACATCGATTTGATGAAGATTAAGTATTCTCTTATGCAACCCAAAAATACAGTGCCCAGTGAGGGTTGTGTACTTTAATTCGTACGAATTATCCAACTAGTACAAGTACAATTTAAATGGTATTCATAATCAGATTTGTAGAGTTTATACATTCGATTTTAGGAAATCCTCCCACAAAGAACGCTGCCAAATTTCATCACAATCGGTCCATAAACACCTGAGATATCGCTGAAACAATACTTACAAAATGTCAACAAAATTTCTTAGACACGTACTTTGGGGAATTTGACAGCGTTATTTGTGGGAGGATTTCCTAAAATCTGATGTATAAACTCTACCAATCTGATTATGAAAACCATTCAAATTGTACCGATCGCGAAGTCCGTCCGTCTGTCTGTCTGTCTGTCTGTCTGTCTGTCTGTCCGTCCGTCCGTCTACCTGTCTGTCCTTTTTTCTGTTGTGGTCAAGTTTTTGCAGCTCCTGTTTTGTCGATATTTCAGATGTTTATTTTGATGAAATTTAATAGCGTACTTCGCAGGGGATTACCTCATTTTTCATTTCTAATTTCATCTTTATTTACTTATACATATACTTTGTATATATTTACAATTTTGCGAGATTTATCTATAGATATTACAACGAATAATAAATATACTTATAGAGATTGGAAATTCATTTTATTTTAATATATAAGAATGCTTAAAGGAAAAATAGGAAAACCTTTATCTGATAATAATAGAAAATTTCAAATATAGTTAGAAAATATACAGGCATACAAATATGTTATATAAACATAACACATTGTATGCATATCATTTTCAATTTGGTGATTTTAGTTGTAGAGATGATTTTCTCCCGACTCTCGACATTCTTTTATCAGTTGATAAGGAGAATTTTCTATGGATTCATGATATTTGTCATTGATTCTTTTTATGAAATCGATAATTTGTTCGCAGCCAGTTTCGTCATGAAGAAGTTGAGTAGAATATCTCCAGTGCTTATTGTTTATGATTTTAAGGCATTTGTTCTGAATAATTTGAAATTTTTTGAGATGTGTTTTTGCAGCTTTGCACCAAATTGGATATGCATATGTTAAAGTTGGTCTTATTACGCTTTTAAATATTAAATTTTTATTTTTTGTGTTGAGTTTTGAACGTTTGTTGAGTATTGGCCACAATGCTTTCATTGTTTTGAGTGTTTTCTTTCGAACTTCATCGATATGGTTTGCGAAGTTAAGTTTTTTATCTAGACACATGCCTAAGTACTTTACATTGCTTTGAACTGTTACGTTTTCATTTTGAAATTTCAGTTGACGATTGGGTAGTCGTTTTGGAGATTTGTTGTAAGGAAATATAATAGCTTGAGTTTTGTTGGGGTTTATTTTTATTTTCCATTTGTAAAAATATTTTCTACAAGCTTCAAAACTTTTTTCCATTTTCTTAAGTAATGCCTTTGTAAGTTTGCTAGACGTTAAAAGTGCAGTATCATCTGCATAGTAGGCAACATTTACGTACGATGGATGAGAAAAATCGAAAGTATAAATGAAGTATAATAGGGGAGATAATATTGAACCTTGAGGTAACCCAGTTGTAATTAACTTTGGAGGAGATAATGTGTTATTAACAGCTACTGAAAAAGTTCTGTCTGTGAGGAAATCGGCCACAAGCATACACAAATATTTGGGTATGTTCGCTTGAATTAATTTGTATATAAGACCATTGTGCCAGACGGTGTCAAACGCCTTCTCTACGTCCAAAATGATCATTCCCGTAGACTTTTTACTTCGTTTGTTGTTTTTTAAATCCAAATTGTTCTTTTGCTATAGCCGTTGTGTCTTCAATCACATTACATATTCTGTTTTGAATTATCTTCTCTAAAATTTTTCCAAGATTACTTAATAAGCTAATTGGTCGATAACTATTAGGATTGTTTTTAGGTTTATTTGGTTTCGAAATAGCTACTAATTTGGCTTTTTTAAAATGTTTTGGGAAGTAATTGAGTTTTAAACAGCTATTTAAAAAAAAACCAGGAGACTTGGATGTTTTAAGCGATGTAATTATTGAGTTGATTTCATTTAAAGATATCAAAGGTATATTTTCAGAACACGAATATGTTGACTTTAGTTGATTAACTTTGGAGTTGACAACTCTATCATTTGAAGCTTATATGCGGACGTAAGATTGTTTGCAAAAGAAAATGTATCAGACAGAATTTGTGCTTTGTCTTCATCAGTCACAATTTTTAAATTTCCTTGAATAAAGTGTGGTATTTTTTTATTTTGTTTGCCCCTTAAACAGCGGCTAATTCTCCAAAAAGACTTATCTCCTGGCCTTAATTTAGATAGTATCTTATTCCACTTTTCATTGCGGTAGATATTTATTTCCTTGTTTATCATTTTGGTCAGTAATTTTACACATTGTTCATAAAATTTTTCTTCAGATGGAAGTGAAGTACGTTGTAATTTTCTTGTAAAAGTTTTTCTTGTTCTTATGAGATTAATGACATCGGAAGGTAAGTGAGTTTTTCCGGTATAACATAATATTGGGGTGCAATCGTTCCGTGCTTCTAAAATAATGTTAACGAATTTTTCCATCTCTAAGTCGATAATGGATTTTGTACTATAATTGTTTGTATTTATGGTTATTTTGTTGTTAATTATGCTACGAAAAGCCGACCAATCTGTACATTTATAATCATAGTGACCAGTTCCTATTACACTTACTATGGCATCACCAATTTGACAAAGAACAGGTCTGTGATCTGATGGAATATCATAATCAAGAACTTCTAAATTTATGTTTAGCGAACTGTTACTTAGCACCAAATCAATAACTGAGGGGTTTCTATTTCTTTGATAAGGATAAAAAGTAGGGCTAGTTGGATAATATATAAAAAAGTTGCTAGTTTGTTCAAGATTAAAAAGAGTATTTCCAGCTCTATTATTATTAATACAATTCCATGAGGAGTGTTTTGCATTAAAATCTCCTAATATCGGGTGGTTAAATTTCAAGGGCCGATGTTGATTTTGAACAAAACACAAACTATTTAGGAAATTATTGTAATTTTATTTTATTATGATGTATTGGTATTACTCAATTATGTATGGAACAAAATATCGGCCAAATGGGCGCCGCGACCACAGCGGCACACCTCCATCCGATGGTCCAAATTTACGATGACCCTGAGGCATAATGGAGGTTCTATGCCGTTAATGTGATGAATTATCTCATCCTTTAGCTCTTGAATTGTTACTGGAATATTGACGTACACCTTTTCTTTTAAATAACCCCAAAGAAAAAAGTCCAACGGTGTCAAATCACATGATCTTGGCGGCGAATTGACATCGCCATTACGTGAGATAACACGGCCATTGAATTTGTTGCGCAAAAGAGCCATTGTTTCGTTAGCTGTGTGGCAAGTGGCACCGTCCTGCTGAAACCACATATCGTCCACATCCATATCTTCCAATTTGGGCCATAAAAAGTTCGTTATCATCTCACGATAGCGAACACCATTCACAGTAACTGCCTGACCAGCCTCAGCTACACTATCGCGAACAGCAGCAATATTTTCTGCAGTACGAGCTGTACGAGCATGCACTGGTATTCTCACATCTTCTACAGACCCGGTTTGCTCGAATTTTTCCACGATTTTTGCGATTGTACGCACATTTGGACGATCAAATTGACCAAAAAAATCACGAAGTGCACGGTATGCATTTTGATTTGAACGCCCATTTTCATAATAAGTCTGGATAACTTTAACACGTTGTTGGATTGTGTATCTCTCTATGGTTCAAATTGAGTAAGTCTGAAATAGAGAAATGTCAAATAAAATTCGGAAAAAAACTTGACATTTAGGTGTGGTTCACATTCAACATCGGCCCTTACAATTTAACCACCCTTTATAACAAAATCTACATTTAATGCTGTTAGATTTGTGATGTCATTGGCAAAAGTATTTTTATATTTTGGTGAGTAGGCTGTACAAACGATGAGATTTCTGTTGTTAATTTCAGGTTCAATTGAAAGATTTTCTATTACTGAGGTATTTGTAATAGCCATTAATTTATGTTTGACAGATCTGTGGACAACTAAAGCAACTCCACCACCCCTCCTTGAGTCTTGTCTATCGTTACGATAAATATAATAATTTTTAAAATAAGTTTTGTGGTTTTCATTAAGATAAGTTTAATTTAAAGAGCAAATATGAATATTTTCTCTTTCTAATAAATATTCGAATTGAAGTAGGTGAGAATATGTAGTAATGCCATTAGCATTCCAATGAAGAATTTTTAATCCCTTGTAATTACCGTAGGCCATATGCATATTTTACCATTGACATTACAACTTGTATTTGTTGCACTTTTGTTGCACATTTTTGAAGATCGCACAAAGCTGTGGTGAAAATACTAAAAAGCTCATCTATATCAAATAGATCATTGTGTTGTCTCATACAGTCAGCATACGATAAAGTATTACGATGAGAGTTGTTGTTGTGATTAATTGTTGGGGGACAGTATTAATCACCTGCAGTGAGTTTTGATTTCTGTTTCTGCGAGAGTTTTTGTTGGTTGCGTTGGCTCTCGTTTCCAAATAAAGAGATCGTAATGGGCAATTAATATCATTTGCAGAGTGATCTGTGCGCTCTTTTCCATATTTTTTACAATTAAAACACGTAAATACCGCTGGTATTTTATCTTGATTCCGTAATGGACAATCATTGGTATGGTGTGAATTTGCACATATCATACATGCTGGACTACGATTGCAATGTTCCCCTCCGTGACCATACATAAGGCAATTCCAGCATTGGGTTGGGTTATCGCCTCTTTTTGGTTTATATTTTTTCCACGATACGATTACGTTGCATATAGCAGTTACGTTACTCAATGATCTTGGGTTGAAGTTATTTCTTACGAATTGTACTTTATATACGGCATTATTGACAGAACTAAATTTGGTATTAACTTTAACGATAGATGAAGGAGTTAAATTATAACCTTGAATAACTTTCTTTATATCTTCCACGCTGATTTTTGGTAGTCCATGAAGAAAAACTGTATATAAACGGTTTTCTTTGGAATTAAATGAATGGAATTCAATTTTCTTATCCAATAAGATCTTTTTGCACTTTTCGTAACATTCGGTGCTTTGTGGAAAAATTTTTGTTCCGATAGAGGTACGTTTGTAAATTGAGTCTTTGCCCAGTAATACTTGAAGATCCTTGAGAGGAATCTTATCATCGACAACTAAAGGTGGAGGTTTAAATACTTTCTCTTCAGTTATGTTAGATACTGGATCCATTTCCGTATCATTGAGATTAGCAAGATCACTAAATCTGTTCCTTGAAGATGATGGTACGTCTGAGAACAAACTCATAGGCATTCGAGACACTTTCTGTCTCTTCATGCTTGTTTCTTTTTTTAAATTAAGATTTTCACTTTTGGCCCCCGGGACCATGGTCCGCCTGTGTATTGTAATTTGTCACACGCTGGTGTTCAATAAGAACTAAATATAACAAATTACAAGAATAACAATTTTTTTTTACTTTAATTTTTATCAGTTTTAACTATCCGCTACTTATTTAAAGATTATCGAACTCTGATGCATTCGGTAATTTGTGGTAGATATAATTTAATATTTAAGCGATATTTCAGGTGTTTTGATCGACAATGATGAAATTTAAGGTGAGACGATATCCTAAAATTTTGTGTAAAATACATATGTTTATACCTTCCAGGAGCTCCACAAATCTGATTTTAGAAGACAGACACACTGCATTTATCTTAATTTTGCGTCTGACTTTTGAACATTATGATAACATTTGAGAACGTAATGTAATTTGATATATAAATTATAGGTAATCTTCCTAGAAAGTACAAAAATGCAACTGAGTACATGATATCCTGAGGCAATCTCTTAGTAGCTAATAAATGACAAATTATAATAGATACGATGATGACTTTTAGTATAAAGACATTGTTCAATATCGTTATTCATGGTAAAATTTTTAAATTCTATGGCAAGATTTTTTTAAAAAAATTTTTTTTTTAAATTGCAATTTTTTTTTAGACCTTTCATCAAATAATTAATGATAACTCAAAAACTACTAATATAAATAAAATCAGATTTACATAGCCTTTAATTCGTCTATATATCGCGTTTCAATCGGATCAATAGTATCGGAGTTATAATAAAAAACTTAAGAAAAAAATATATTTTTTATGTAAAAATGGCGAAAATTTTCGTTTTAAAAAAATCATGAAAAATCGAAAACGGCAAAAAAACTTCCAGATTTATTATTTTATCGCATAGCGACATATAATAGCAACAAAATGAGATATCGACCATAAAAATCGATTGATTTTTTTTTCGAATTTATTCAGAATTTAGTAAATTCGCTCATTTTCACAAAATTTTAGTTTTTTGCTTGATATACGCATTATAGCGGGTTTTCAAATGTATGAAAAAAATAAATTTTCCAACTTCAAGGGGTGCATGTCGGATTATTGTGAGATTTGGTGAGAAACTTCCACCCACAAAATTTTAGTCGAATTGGACAACGTTAACACGTAGCGCATAGGTCCCAAATCTGAAAAATAGCGTTTAAATCGAAAAAAATTGCCAAATTTTCAGTTTTTGCAAAATTAAAGCTATTTATTTCCTCTTTTGCAAAAAAGTGGATTCTAGTTCTTAGTGCAAAGGCAATGATTTTTCCAATAAGCTACATGCCTTTAAAATCGGTTAAACAGCTTTCGAGTTATTACAATTTTCACTGGCCATTACATGTCCTTGAGGACTTGCCGAAGACAATTTACAAAAACATTTTACTTAGTTTAAAATTTTTTATTTTTTTCTTTTTTAACTTACAATATACATGTCAACAATAAAATATAAAATTTCGCTAAAATTGACGGATATCTTCCTATTACACAACGCAACAAAATAAAAAAATTCGATGCTTTTGAAACCACTATACAATATCCAGGTACAGCCAAAGTGTTTTGGATGAATGAGAAATGTAAGGCAAAACAAGTACGCGAAATACTGTTTTGGTCAAAACACGTATTTCTGTGGGACACGTGTTACTGGGGAAATACTGTATTGAAGGCTGAGAGCAGGAATATTTGACGGCCCACAAACTCGCAAATTGGTCAAAGATACCGATTTTCTCAGTTCAATGTCAGAAATTGAGAAAATGCATGGGATTCGTTTGTATGGGTTATTCAACATTTCTTAGAAAATAACAAGAATGATGATTATGTTGCGCACGTTGAAGAGATGTTAACTCACTTCCAGAATCTTGGATACAACATAAGCATCAAGTTACATTACCTTCACAGTCACTTAGATCGTTTTCCTGAAAATCTAGGAGACTTAAGTGAGGAACAGGGCGAACGATTTCACCAAGATATTCGGACAATGGAGGAAAGATACCAGGGTCGCTGGAATGCACACATGATAGCAGATTTTTGCCAGAGAATTCAGAGCAACACTTAGTATTAAATAATAGAAAATGTCATAAAAGAAAATTCCAAAGTTTGTAGTTTATAATATTTATTTATTTCCTTATTTTATATGTTGTAATAAATTTAAAAAAAATATATAAAATAAAATACATGAATAAAACAATGAAATACATTTTCGATCTATTCCATCGATTTGATTTAGTCACATTTTTTGGTCAATTGGCTTCGGCAAGTCCTCAAAAACATGTAATGGCCAGTGCAAATTGTAGTAACTCGAAAACTGTTTAACCGATTTTAAAGATATGTAGCTTATTGCAAATCTCATTGTGTTTGCCCTAAGGACCAGGATCCACTTTTTTGCAAAAGGGGGAATAAATAGCTTTAATTTTGCAAAAACTGAAAATTTGACAATTTTTTTCGATTTAAACGCTATTTTTCAGATTTGGGACCTATGCGCTACGTGTTAACGTTGTCCAATTCGACTAAAATTTTGTGGGTGGAAGTTTCTCACCAAATCTCACAATAATCCGACATGCACCCCTTGAAAATGGAAAATTTATTTTTTTCATACATTTGAAAACCCGCTATAATGCGTATATCAAGCAAAAAACTAAAATTTTGTGAAAATGAGCGAATTCACTAAATTCTGAATAAATTCGAAAAAAATCAATCGATTTTTATGGTCGATATCTCATTTTGTTGCTATTAGATGTCGCTATGCGATAAAATAATAAATCTGGAAGTTTTTTGCCGTTTTCGATTTTTCATGATTTTTTGAAAACGAAAATTTTCGCCATTTTTACGTAAAAAATATATATTTTTCTTAAATTTTTTATTATAACTCCGATACTATTGATCCGATTGAAAGGCGATATATAGAGATTAAAGGCTATATAAATCCTAATTTTTCTGATTTTATTTTATTAATATCGGACTAGTAGTTTTTGAGTTATCATTAATTATTTAAAGAAACGTCTAAAAAAAATTGCAATTTAAAAAAAAAATTTAAAAAAAAATCTTGCCATAGAATTTAAAAATTTTACCATTTTGTACTAAGGTAGCCATGATACATCAAATGTATATAGTGGTTACTCGAGCACATTTTTGCTGTTGACCTGTGTAATTTTTTAAATTTTTCAATAAATTTTTTGATTATATCTCAGATGTTTATGATCCGATTGATATCTCAGATGTTTATGATCCGATTTTGATGAAATTTGAAAGCGTGATAAGCGGAAACAGTTCCTAAATTCTGATGTATAATTTATGTAGGTCCGTGCTCTGGCATCATGAGTTTTTTTTTTGTATTTGCTTAAACAAATTTTTTAAAATACGTTTCGCCGATATCTTAGGTGTTTATAGATCGATTATAATGAAATTTCACAGCGTCCTTTGCTTGAGGATTTCCTAAAGTCTGATATATATACCCTTCAGAAACTCCACAAATCTGATTGTAGATACCATTAAAATTATACTGATCGACTCAGAATCGGCAGGAAAATCGATTTAGCGATATCCGTCTTTCCGTTTGTCTGTCCGTCTGTCTGACCGTGTGTGGAGCTCTTCTTTCGTCAATAGCTCAAATATTTATGAACCGATTTTTATGAAATAGCGTTCCTCGCTGGAGGATTACCCAAATTCTGATGCATTATTTATAGGCCTGTGTTTCAGGGGAATGATTTTACTTATTTGGTATTTTTGGTACATATAATTAAGTGTTTAAGCGATATTTCAGGTGTTTTGATCGACGATGACAAAATTCAATGGTGGGATGATGCCTAAAATTTGATATAAAATTCATGTCGGTATACCCACCAGGAGCTCCACAAATCTGATTTCAGCAGACAGACTGTTTTGAACATTATGATAATATTAAGTATGTATTAATATCATATTATAAGTAATCTTTCTAGAAAGTACATAAAATGCAGCTTAGAACATGATATGCATGATCTTTATTCAGCATTCGAAGTATCATGGAATTCGGTTCACATTTAGTCATACGTCCTATATAAACCTCTTAATTTCTTAAATTCCATCTAAAAGCCACTTAAACGAGAGTAAATAATTATCATTAAATTTAGCACAAGAATACCATTATGTGAATACCAGCCAGTATACAAACTTTTTCTCAATCGGTCACCATTTGACTATAGCTCTTTCTGTTCCTCGTTTCGTTAGAGGAAAGCTCGATAGCGCCTAAAAATGGGAAAACTCGGTTCTCATTTAGTGAAAGCTTTCATATAACCCCGTCCGGGAATCTCTTTAATGCTGATAAATTAAATAACATTATAATAGCAGTCAGCAAACCATGGCTATTTTCTATGTAATCGCTATCCGTGTTCACTTAATGTTGACCTAACCTTCAAATACCAAAATTCCATAATATATCTTATATTAAATAGCATTTAAATTTTGCAATCATTTTTGCACATAAGATTAAAGCTCTCATACAATCCGAATTAAACGGTTAAGCACAACGAAAAGTATTTAAATGCTCATAAATGTAAAACTATATACGTTATAAGACCAAATTACCAAAAATAGTTTTATATATCAGATTAAAGTAAATCTTCCTATTAATCAAAATCAGTCTATTACCACCTGATATATCGCCAAAACACCAAAGTTTAGAAGTGATGTGGCCCTAAAATAGATTAAAAATCTATATATTTTACTAGGAGCTTATGTACATCGTACGAACATGTAGGCCTTGTTTTAATTAATTAAAGAGTCGTCATATGTTAATACTTTCACAGATCGGAAGAACAATACATCCCAAACATTATTGATGAACTATTCATCTAAATTAGACAACTATCTTCAGATATACATATAAGTAAATATTTTATTACTTTTCCGACAAAGCAATGATACGCAACTAATTTAGACCTGATATTTATCCATTCAAAAGCTATATATTTTACATATGTATCTAAAACTAATAGTGTATAACCTATCATCCTAAAGCTTGTATAGATTGACAAAACAATCATTCCCAAAACTTTGATCCAAATCGGTCCGCTAGCTTCAGAGTTTTACGTAACTGATCAAGAGCAATATGATACGTTCGAATTAAATTTAAAATTTTTATTTGAATATTTGTTGGTTCTTTTTTTTTCACGCGAAAAATGTAAATCTTAAATATTATAACGCCAATGTTTGAGGTAAACTTTAGTAATCAGATACTATGGAATTAACATTGGTGAAGGGTATCCAAGATTCGGCATAATCCTTGAGGTTAATCATTATTAACACAAAACATTGGCCTTCTTTAGACAAAAACACCGATATATAACACTTAAAGATCTAACTGTAAATGGCGAATATATAACGAAAAATGTATTTTGGCGACCCCAATGTGCGGCAAAAACAAAAATTCTTTGTTTTAAATAGTTAGGTTTGAATTATCGAACAACTTCTTTAGTAAAAGTTTAACGATTTTTAAAGAGCTTTAATTTTTTGATGTTAGGGAGGTACTTTAGGGTGGTAGAAACTGAGGTCTGATGGATGTTAGATACGGGTATCTGAGACCAATGACTATTAAAGAAAAATATTGGCTTTCTCGTAACAAAAACACGTTTATATCACACTTTAAAATCCGACTGTAAATCGAAAAAAAAAATAAAAATACATTTTTCGAAACTGTCTCAACGCAATACTTTATATTCGGTGGTGTACGGCGAACGTTTTTTTTCAAGACGCCCTTATGTACAGTTATGAAAGAGTTGTGTGTTCTAGAAATCAATTCTTTGACCAAGTTTGTTGGAATCCAGAGTTTCCAAGCATTTTGATCTATATCGTCATATCCGGTATAATGATCAGTTCGTATATAAACAAAATCATCTACTATTTTGATGTCTGAAAACTTAGGTTGGTTTTCTATTACTCGTTTCTTAAGGTTCAAGTAATCTTCATCTTAAAAATGTTTAGTTTTTAAATCTATTTTCGGTCCATTAAATACTATACTAAGTATTTCATTGTAAACTATCCGAGAGAGAGCATCAGGAAACCACATGATCTTTGCCTCTACTGTGGCTAAAAGTAAAATTTAAGGATTGTAGTTTTAAAGCCCAACGAGCCAATCTTCCTGTCAAATCTGGTTGCTTATTAGTCACTGAAGAGAAAAATGGTCCGTAATGACTTCAAATTCTTGCATTTCAAGGTAGCATCTAAATTTCTAGATGGCTTCAATCGCCGCTAGACATTCTCTTTGTGTTACGTTATATTTGCATTGAGAGGAATTAAGCATTTTAGACATGTATCCAATAGGTCTCTCTTGTCCTTCTTCATCTAATTGGACCAGTACGGCTCCAATACCATAGTCTGATGCATCACAATGTAGGTAAAACTAAAATCTGGATTTATTAGGGCGGGAGTTGTGGTCAAAACTTGTTTGAAATTTTTGAAAGCTTCTTGAGCTGCAAGGGTCCGTTTAAACTTACGTTTGGCTGAGAGGGTTTCGGTAATCGGGAACACCAAGGTTGAAAAATTCTGGATAAACCTACGGTGACATCCTGTAAGACCAATAAAGCCACGATCCTGCTTTATATTCTAAGGTACAGGCCATTTGAACCGCCGTGGTATAGCAGGTTAGTCATCCGCCTAGCAAGCCAGAGGTCCCAAGTTCAATCCCCGGCCAGACTCACTTGAAAAAAATAAATTTTCAAAAAAGCAGCGGTTCACCTCACAACTCAGCTACTAGCCACTGGTTATTGAGTATTAGGCTATGTAAAATTCTCTAACTAATGCATTTGCCGTTCGGAGCCGTAGTTAAAAAGGAGGTCCCTTTCGATGAGTCTAAAAATAGAATCGGATACAGCTCATTGTCTGAGAGAAGTACCACTTGTTCCAAGTGGAATGTTGTCGTGGAAAATATTAATATTATAACAGGCCATTTTAAAATTGAATCTATTTTGTCAGGGTCCGTTTTTATCCCACCGTTTATAATAAATAATAAATCAATAATAAATACTTACGGTCCAATTTATAAAAATTTTATATTTTGTCTTATAAGCTTACAATATTTATCATACACTTATTGTTTAATAAGCCATTAATAAAAATTTGATTTTATAAACATGTTATGAACATATTATAACAATTACACACTTTTATAGTTTTTGTGCTTTTATGTTGGTAATACCACGTTTCAAATTGTCATTTTGTGCTGTTCAAATAAAAATTATATAAGTAAGTTACAATTTGAAAAAATTTCGGTATATGAAATAGCTCAGTGGGTAGTGTCTCCGCCTAGCAGTCGTAAGTCGTGAGTTCAAATCTCAGTGAAGAATTGAGCAAGAATTTTTTTTTTTAATTTATTTCTTTAATTACATTAAAAATGTATCTTTATTGATGCCAGTGTTCAAATCGGACCAGGTCATTTTCACTTTTTTAATTTTTCTTATTAAAAATTATTTTTTAATTAAAAAACATTTTGAAGAAAATTTACTCCAATCTGGTTACTTTTTTCAAGATTTTGGAAAATCGTGCCGCTAAGCAATTTAATATAAGGTATACTGTGAAAGTATACATATGTATGCATATATGGTAAGGCGTTACTTTAGGTAGAATCAACATATTTTTGAATAAGGAGAAATGAATTATCGATTTGTTGTAAGGATCAATGAAAAATACATTCATAAAGTCTTTTTTCTTTAATCGCAGATAAAAAGTATTAAATAATATAAAAATCTTATTCCTTTTTTTCAATTAATGTATTAAAATTTATATAAAAAATCATTTTGTTTGCCACCAAATGTGTTAAAAATAAAAAAAAAGTCGCAATTATCATATTTTTAAGCAACCAAACTTTTTATTGTGTGCTTATAGTTGGGTAGAGGCCACAATAAAAATTTCAAATTTTATGATAGGTTATAACAGTTTAATAAAATATTTTTTCTTTTATAAATTCAATTTTTCCCATTTTAACTTATAAATTAGGCTGTTAGTATTTAACTACGGTGACACAAAATTTACTTTTAGCTACGTTTTAGCCCTACGAAATTCATTTGCTATACGAGCTAAAATAGCTAAATGAGACGAAAAATCCTCCGAGACAATGACGAAGTCATCCAAAAATTCGAAAACGCAGTTTTTTTAAGTCAGCTGGTATCAATTAATTAATGAAGCGACTCATTGTTTGGGGCGCATTACATAACCCGAAGGACATTACAACGAATTGATATAATGGCCTCCCGGCTGTAAGGGATTTTGCTTCATCGGCCAGGCCGATTTGCCAGTATGCATGTTTTAAATCAAGCTTTGTAATAAGATTTGCTTTTGGCAATCTTGAAAAGATTCCTTCGATACTTGCCAAAGGGTAAGCATTTTTTTTTGTGACGAAATTTAGTTTTCTTGCATCTAAGCAAAGACGTATGCTGAGGATGATGGTTCGATTACCCCTAAAGATAACATACGATCGATTTCATGGTACATTAGTTTTTCCACAGCTGGAGAAACTAGATAAAATCGTTGTTTAATTGGTTTCGTATTTGCAACATCAATATCATGTTTGATGAGACAGAACAGAAGACAACTGTTGAAATTGACTTGGAGTTATTGGATAAGAATGATCATCGAACAAAGCAGACTTTCAATATTGACAGACTTGACATCGGATATTTTTTCAAATGCAGACAGAGCGGACGAATCAGACGGACTGTCAGATGAATGGACTGAAAAATCGGAATTCAAATATATCTGGAGCTAGTTTAAAAGTTTGCCAAACATCGATGCCTAATATCAAACGCTGTGATATTGATTAAACTATTAATAATTTAATTTGATGAATTTGATTTTTGAAATTGATTTTTGAAATTGATATCACCGAGTGTTTTTTGAATTTTGCCATCGGCGTTTTTACAATATTTTTAAAATTGACAAAATTTGTATAACTTGAAAAATCGTTAGCTGCTAGAGTAGAACCAATACAGGACACATTTGCGCCTGTATCTAAAAGACCATATTCTGTGAAATTTAAAAATACCATTGGTGAAGGGTATCCAAGATTCGGCAAAGCCGAATATACCACTCTTACTTATTTAAGATTTACATGTTTTTAAATTTTTTTTTTAAACTCTCATCGAATTTTGAATTTTGGCGATATCTCTGATGTTTATTTTGATGAAATTTAATAGCGTGCTGCGTTGAAGTATTTTCTAAAATCTGACATATAATTCGAAACAGATTTTGTTTAAATGCTGTTTAAAAAAAAAGTTTAAAAATTGCCAATTTGCGTACATCGATATATTTTGCTTTGGCGATATCTGAGTTGTTAATATACCGATTACGATGAAATTCAACAGTGCTCTGCGTTGAATGATTTCCTAAAATTTGATATACAATTCAGAAAACTTTCTTCAAAAAAAAATATTTTTTTTACAAAAAAATAAATTTTTTTACAAAAAAATATATTTTTTTACAAAAAAATATATTTTTTTACAAAAAAATATTTTAAATTCGGCAATTTGTGGGACATCGAATTTGGAGTTTTGGCTATATCTCAGAATGTTATATACCGATTTTGATGATATTTAATATCGTTTTGCTTTAGTGGATTTCCTAAGATCTGACATATTATTCATATACTTTCCAAATATTATTTCTGAAGTATTTATCTAACTATATAACAATCTAAAGTATATATTGATCAACTGAAGAATTACTACCAAATGTAATTACCATAAGTCTATCATAAACTACTTCTTGTTCTTTTTATACCCTTCACCAATAGGTGAACCCATACCGATCGACTCAGAATCGGGAGGAGAATCGATTAAGCCTGTCTATCCGTCTGTCTGTCTGTCCGTCCGTCTGTCTGTTGAAATCAAGTTTGTGAAGCCCCTGGAGGATGGATCTACATAAATTATATATCTCATTTTAGGAAATCTCCCGCAATGAACGCTATTAAATTTCATCAAAATCGGTTTATAAACCGTATTTACCATCCATTTAAAAGCTATATATTTCCCGTATTTATCTAAAACTAAAAGTGTATACCCTATTATTCTAAGGCTTGTATACATTGACAAAACAATCATTATTAAAGCTTTGATCTGTATCGGTCCGCTCACTTCAGAGTTTTACATAACTAATCAAGAACTTTTACTAGTTAGATTATATGTACATTTGGAAGCATCTTTTCTGCATGGTTTATCTGATCTATCGAACTTTTTTAAACCTAACCTTTGGGTCCATGACTTTTCTAGATGATGACGCCACCGAAAAGCTTTTCGTTTTCCGACTCCTAATTTAAAAGACTCTGCATACAATGCTAGTATAACCAAATATTGCTAGGTATTACATTTGGTATAAACAAAAAAAATTAATATACATATCAAGCATTTGTGTGGGGCTCAACTAAGTCAGTAATCATAATAAATTCAATAAATTCTTACGATATTGAACTTTACTTTTGGAACACCATTGGTGAAGGGTATCCAAGATTCGGCAAAGCCGAATATATCACTCTTACTTGTTGCTATTTATTTTGTATTTATATTGGTTTTTGGCGAATCAAAGTCTTTCGGAGGAATAATACAAATATCTTCTATTTCATTCAAAATTTTTAGAGTTCTTTAATTTTTGAATTTGAATTTCGCCTTTGTTCAGATTTTATGGCGGTTAAAATTTGTTTTTATACCCTTCACCACCATAGGTGGAAAGGGTATTATAAGTTTGTGCTGATGTATGTAACACATTGAAATATTTGCCTTAGACCCACCTTTTAGTATACCAATAGGCTTAGAATCACTTTCTGAGTCGATTTAGCGACGTCCGTCCGTCCGTCTGGCTGGACGGCTGGCTGACTAATCAAACTACAGGTCGCAATTCTAAAGATAATTTGATGAAATTTGGAACAGATCATTTTTTTGATAATGGGACCATGGTTATTGAAATTGGTCAAAATCGGTCCATTATTTATGGTACCTCCAATAGGTCCCACTTCCCGGATTTTACATATTGGTCACAAATATCAATATTTTTTCATGAAATCTCAAACAAATACTGGTTATGTAAACTTAAATCACTGTACCAAATTTCGTTAAAATCGGTCCACATTTGACCTTAAAGATAATTTGATGAAATTTGGAACAGATCATTTTTTTGATAATGGGACCATGGCTATTGAAATTGGTCAAAATCGGTCCATTATTTATGGTACCTCCCATAGGTCCCACTTCCCGGATTTGACATATTGGTCACAAATATCAATATTTTTTCATGAAATCTCAAACAAATACTGCTTATGTAAACTTAAATCACTGTACCAAATTTCGTTAAAATCGGTCCATATTTGACCACAGCTCCCATACAAACTCTTCTTTAAAAACGCACTAAATGAGACAAAAACAAGTAAGAAAGCGCTATAGTCGGTCAAGCCGACCATACGATACCCTTCACCACTAAGGTCAAAGGTGTTATTTTTCCTGTATAAAGACAAATATTTGCTAAATTTTGCCATCATACAAACATTTTCTCAAAACGTATATATTCAACCTGTTTCCGTCATTTGGACTTATATGAGAGCTAGGGTCAAATGTGGACCGATTATCTCGAAATTTGGCAAATTGATTACAGTTGTTACAAATTATGTATGAAAAAAATAACTAAAAAATCGATTTAGTGTTGTCGGTCTGTCTGTTGAAATCAAGTTTCTGAAGCCCCTGGAGGATGGACTTACATAAATTATATATCAGATTTTAGCAAATTCTCCCGCAATGAACGCTATTAAATTTCATTAAAATCGGTTTATAAATATAAATATATATCGAAAAAATACCAAAAATTAGACGAAAATTTAAAAATTTTCGATTGAAACACACTTTTAAATAACAAGAGAAAAAAGATACTCCTGGTGTACATGTGATAATATGTTATATATCAGATTGTAGGAACTAGTTTCACAAAGCAGTATGTAAAATTTTATCAAAATCGGTTCATAAACAACTGAGATTTCGCCAAAACGCTAAATTGTATGTATCGCAAATTGCCTAAAGTACGCATTAGAGAATGTTTGTTGAAAATATTAAATGCAGAAATAGGAAAACCCATCCTTCTTTAGCACAGACATACATAAATTTTATATCAGCGGTCCATAAACAAGAGATATCGCCAAAACACTACTTGTGATGTACAGCAAATTGCCCAAAGTACGTGTCTAAGAATTTTTGTTTACATTTTGTAAGTATTGTTTCAGCGATATCTCAGGTTTTAATATACCGAATGTGATGAAATTTGACAGCGTTCTTTGCGGGAGGATTTCCTAAAATCTGATGTATAAACTCCACAAATCTGATTGTGAATACCATTCAAATTGTACCGATTG
This sequence comes from Stomorhina lunata, assembly GCA_933228675.1. Taxonomy (NCBI): domain Eukaryota; kingdom Metazoa; phylum Arthropoda; class Insecta; order Diptera; family Rhiniidae; genus Stomorhina; species Stomorhina lunata. Next base: position 2,525,032 of record OW121745.1, read on the forward strand.
ACTCAGAATTGGCAGGAGAATCGATTTCACGACGTCCGTCCGTCTGTCTACCTGCCTGTCCCTTTTATACCCTTCACCAAAAGGTGAAAGGCAGACTTCTGCATTGAAACATTCTTAATCTCAAACCACATTGAAACATTCTTAATCTCAAATCTCAAATCACTTTCCAAATATTATTTCTGAAGTATTTATCTAACTATATAACAATCTAAAGTATATATTGATCAACTGAAGAATTACTACCAAATGTAATTACCATAAGTCTATCATAAACTACTTCTTGTTCTTTTTATACCCTTCACCAATAGGTGAACCCATACCGATCGACTCAGAATCGGGAGGAGAATCGATTAAGCCTGTCTATCCGCCTGTCTGTCCGTCCGTCTGTCTGTCTGTTGAAATCAAGTTTGTGAAGCCCCTGGAGGATGGATCTACATAAATTATATATCTCATTTTAGGAAATCTCCCGCAATGAACGCTATTAAATTTCATCAAAATCGGTTTATAAACCGTATTTACAATCCATTTAAAAGCTATATATTTCCCGTATTTATCTAAAACTAAGAGTGTATACCCTATTATTCTAAGGCTTGTATACATTGACAAAACAATCATTATTAAAGCTTTGATCTGTATCGGTCCGCTCACTTCAGAGTTTTACATAACTAATCAAGAACTTTTACTAGTTAGATTATATGTACATTTGGAAGCATCTTTTCTGCATGGTTTATCTGATCTATCGAACTTTTTTAAACCTAACCTTTGGGTCCATGACTTTTCTAGATGATGACGCCACCGAAAAGCTTTTCGTTTTCCGACTCCTAATTTAAAAGACTCTGCATACAATGCTAGTATAACCAAATATTGCTAGGAATTACATTTGGTATAAACAAAAAAAAATTAATATACATATCAAGCATTTGTGTGGGGCTCAACTAAGTCAGTAATCATAATAAATTCAATAAATTCTTACGATATTGAACTTTACTTTTGGAACACCATTGGTGAAGGGTATCCAAGATTCGGCAAAGCCGAATATATCACTCTTACTTGTTGCTATTTATTTTGTATTTATATTGGTTTTTGGCGAATCAAAGTCTTTCGGAGGAATAATACAAATATCTTCTATTTCATTCAAAATTTTTAGAGTTCTTTAATTTTTGAATTTGAATTTCGCCTTTGTTCAGATTTTATGGCGGTTAAAATTTGTTTTTATACCCTTCACCACCATAGGTGGAAAGGGTATTATAAGTTTGTGCTGATGTATGTAACGCATTGAAATATTTGCCTTAGACCCACCTTTTAGTATACCAATAGGCTTAGAATCACTTTCTGAGTCGATTTAGCGACGTCCGTCCGTCCGTCTGGCTGGACGGCTGGCTGACTAATCAAACTACAGGTCGCAATTCTAAAGATAATTTGATGAAATGGAACAGATAAACTTAAATCACTGTACCAAATTTCGTTAAAATCGGTCCACATTTGACCTTAAAGATAATTTGATGAAATTTGGAACAGATCATTTTTTTGATAATGGGACCATGGCTATTGAAATTGGTCAAAATCGGTCCATTATTTATGGTACCTCCCATAGGTCCCACTTCCCGGATTTGACATATTGGTCACAAATATCAATATTTTTTCATGAAATCTCAAACAAATACTGCTTATGTAAACTTAAATCACTGTACCAAATTTCGTTAAAATCGGTCCATATTTGACCACAGCTCCCATACAAACTCTTCTTTAAAAACGCACTAAATGAGACAAAAACAAGTAAGAAAGCGCTATAGTCGGTCAAGCCGACCATACGATACCCTTCACCACTAAGGTCAAAGGTGTTATTTTTCCTGTATAAAGACAAATATTTGCTAAATTTTGCCATCATACAAACATTTTCTCAAAACGTATATATTCAACCTGTTTCCGTCATTTGGACTTATATGAGAGCTAGGGTCAAATGTGGACCGATTATCTCGAAATTTGGCAAATTGATTACAGTTGTTACAAAAATTATGTATGCAAAAAATAAACTCAAAATTTTCTGTATCTTTAGATTTACGAGCGTTTTAGTGATTTTTTGTCTCATTTAGTGCGTTTTTGAAGAAGAGTTTGTATGGGAGCTATGGTCATATGTGAACCGAAATTTGGTACAGTGATTTAAGTTTACATAAGCAGTATCTATTTTAAATTTCATGAAAAAATATTGATATTTGTGGCCAATATAGCAATTCCGGGAAGTGGGACCTATGGGAGGTACCATAAATAATGGACCGATTTTGACCAATTTCAATAGCCATGGTCCCATTATCAAAAAAATTATCTGTGCCAAATTTCTTATCTTATTTCCAAATTATCTTTAGAATTGCGACCTGTAGTTTGATTACAAGGTTTACATGGGGGTCCAGCCGTCCAGCCAGCCAGATGGACGGACGGACGGACATCGCTAAATCGACTCAGAAAGTGATTCTAAGTCTATTGGTATACTAAAAGGTGGGTCTAAGACAAATATTTCTATGCGTTACAAACATCAGCACAAACTTATAATACCCTTTCCACCTATGGTGGTGAAGGGTATAAAAAGTCACTAAAACGCTAGTAAATCTAAAGATAATGAAAATTTTGAGTTTATTTTTTTCATACATAATTTGTAACAACTGTAATCAATTTGCCAAATTTCGAGATAATCGGTCCACATTTGACCCAAGCTCTTATATAAGTCCAAATGATGGAAACAGGTTAAATATATAAGTTTTGAGAAAATGTTTGTATGATTGCAAAATTTAGCAAATATTTGTCTTTATACAGGAAAAGTAACACCTTTGACCTTAGTGGTGAAGGGTATCGTATGGTCGGGCTTGACCGACTATAGCGCTTTCTTACTTGTTATACCCTTCACCAATAGGTGAAAGGGTATTATATGTTTGTGATTCCGTTTGTAATTTGTGATCGTAGACCCCATAAAAATTATACCGATTGACTCAGAATCGGGAGGAGAATCGATTTAGTGTTGTCGGTCTGTCTGTTGAAATCAAGTTTCTGAAGCCCCTGGAGGATGGACTTACATAAATTATATATCAGATTTTAGCAAATTCTCCCGCAATGAACGCTATTAAATTACATTAAAATCGGTTTATAAATATAAATATATATCGAAAAAATACCAAAAATTAGACGAAAATTTTAAAATTTTCGATTGAAACACACTTTTAAATAACAAGAGAAAAAAGATACTCCTGGTGTACATGTGATAATATGTTATATACCAGATTGTAGGAACTAGTTTCACAAAGCAGTCTGTAAAATTTTATCAAAATCGGTTCATAAACAACTGAGATTTCGCCAAAACGCTAAATTGTATGTATCGCAAATTGCCTAAAGTACGCATTAGAGAATGTTTGTTGAAAATATTAAATGCAGAAATAGGAAAACCCATCCTTCTTTAGCACAGACATACATAAATTTTATATCAGCGGTCCATAAACAAGAGATATCGCCAAAACACTACTTGTGATGTACAGCAAATTGCCCAAAGTACGTGTCTAAGAATTTTTGTTTACATTTTGTAAGTATTGTTTCAGCGATATCTCAGGTTTTAATATACCGAATGTGATGAAATTTGACAGCGTTCTTTGCGGGAGGATTTCCTAAAATCTGATGTATAAACTCCACAAATCTGATTATGAATACCATTCAAATTGTACCGATTGACTCAGAATTGGCAGGAGAATCGATTTCACGACGTCCGTCCGTCTGTCTACCTGCCTGTCCCTTTTATACCCTTCACCAAAAGGTGAAAGGCAGACTTCTGCATTGAAACATTCTTAATCTCAAATCACAGTAAAATTCTTAAATGGTGTCGATCAGTGCAAAAGAGAAATAGAAAAGAAAGAGAAACGAATGAGTATTGCAAAATCAAGTTTAGTGTTACAACTCAATTCGAATAAAGAAAAATGAGAAGAGAATCAAAACATTGTTTGTTTCATTTACAACGTGTGTTTTTTCTTTCATGTATATTAAGAGAGTAACACTAAAAATTCTAAAAACAATCTAAGTAAATGAATGACAGTTGCACATTCCCTTCTTTAAGTGATTGATTAACTGCTAATTAAAAAACATTTTTTTGTGAAAGAAGTGATTGATTAGTTGATAATTTTTTTTTGTGAAAGAAGTAAAAAATTAAGAGGTTAGTATACATATATTTTTAATATTCTGTATTTGCATAATAATAATAATAATATTTTGTATTTACTATAAAAATGGTAAATTTTGAAAATTTCCAATAAAAATGGTAATATTCGAAAATTTTCCGTAAAAATGGTTAATTTTGCAAATTTCACATAAAAATGGTCAATTTTGAAAATTTGCCATAAAAATAATAAATTTTGAAAATTTCCGATAAAAATGTTAAATTGTGAAAATTTCCGATAAAAAATAGTAAATTTTGAAAATATTCCATAAAAATGGTAAATTTTGAAAATTTGCAATAAAAAAGGGAAATTTTGAAAATTTCCGATTAAAATGGGCAATTTTGAAAATTTGCCATAAAAATAATAAATTTTGAAAATATCCGATAAAAATGTAAAATTTTGAAAATTTCCCATAAAAATGGTAAATTTTAAAAATTTCCCATAAAAATGGTAAATTTTGAAAATTTGCAATAAAAAAGGGAAATTTTGAAAATTTCCGATTAAAATGGTCAATTTTGAAAATTTGCCATAAAAATGGGAAATTTTGAAAATATCCGATAAAAATGTAAATTTTGAAAATTTCCCATAAAAATGGTAAATTTTAAAAATTTCCCATAAAAATGGTAAATTTTGAAAATTTCCCATAAAAATGGTAAATTTTGAAAATTTCACATAAAAAAGGGAAATTTTGAAAATTTCCGATTAAAATGGTCAATTTTGAAAATTTGCCATAAAAATGGTAAATTTTGAAAATTTCACATAAAAATGGTCAATTTTGAAAATTTCCCATAAAAGTAGGAAATTTTGAAAATAAGAATGGGAAATTTTAATATTTTCCCAGTTTTATGGAAAATTTCTAAAATTTTCTCATATTAATGCGAAAATTCTAAAATTTACCATAAAAATGGGAAATTTTAAAAATATCCCTTAAAAATAGGAAATTTTAAAACTTTTCCATAAAAATGGAAAAATTGGAAAACTTAAAAGTTTTCCTTTTTAAAATATCTGTTTTTTAGGATATTTTAAAAATTTCCCATTTTTATTAGAAATTTAAAATTTTTTTTCCCATTTCTATGGGAAATTTTCCTTTTTATTCGAAATTTCAAAAATTTTATTTTTAAAAATTTCCTATTTTTATAAGAAGTTTTAAAAGTTTAAATTTTTGTAAGAAGGTTTCAAAATTTTCAATGTTTATGGGAAATTTCCAAAATTTCCCATTTATATAGGAAATTTTAAAAATTTCCCTTTTTGATGCGAAATTTTTAAATTTTCCTATTTATATGGAAAATTTTCAAAATTTCCGATTTTATATAAAAATAAAATTCCTGCTCTAAAAAATCAATTTTAAAAGATATCGCTCAGAAATTGCTTAAAAAATTTAATCACAAAATAAAAAGCAGTCATTGCTTGATATAATATTAAATCAAAATAACTGTCACATATTGATTGATATAATAAAAATCAAACTTTATTGGAAATTTTAAAAATTTCAAAAATGTGAAATTTTCAAAATTTACCATTTTTACGGGAAATTTTGAAAATTTCCCATTTTTATGGCATGTTTTTAAAAGTTATTATTTTTATCGGTCCTCACCTTTTCCGATTTTGATGAAATTTTGTGAAAAAATCCTCCTTACACATATAGTTTTAAAGGTTCCTCAAAATTTTAATTTTTTAATATATTAATGTCATATTTTCGCGTATGTCCTGTAGTTCATGTTCTTTTATTTTTTTAAATTTGAATTTCGCTTTGGTTCAGACTTTATCTGACCCAAAGCGAAATTCAAATTTCATCAAAATCGGAGAAGGTGAAGTTGAGTATTTCGTTTTCACTCCATTTCAAGATTTTTTGGTAGAAAGTTAAAAAAAATGTTTAATCTATTTTAAAATTATGCCATAAAAATCATTATATCTTAAAAACATTACTATGAAATACTAATAAAAAGAATTATAAAAAATGTATTTACCTATGTACATTAGGGTGATAATTTTTTGTATGTTAGAAAATTTTTGTCCGAATTTTATGGCTTTTTCAACGGAATATTATGACATCTAAGAGTTATTTTTGGTCGAAATTTCTCAAAAACAAAAAATAACCCATTTTTCCCCATACCAATGGCCTCTTAAACTTTGGACCATAAAACGTCCGATTTGTCATAATATTCCGTTGAAAACCCGTTTAAATTAAGGAAACAAAATTTCGGTGCCAACCTAATGTACATACATATGTATATAATTTACATAAATATTTTATAACTAGACAAAACTGTTGAAAAGTCTGATAATTTGCAATATACACAAATATAAAACAAAAGTATATTTTATTTTATTATAACCAGTGTGGCCATTTTAGCATTTTTGGAGCTAGATTTAGCATAATTTATTTTTTTTTAGCTCCAAAATTTTCGTTTTGCATTTAGCATAATTTTAGCATTTTTTCAAAATATTTTTAGCATTTTTGGCATTTTTTAATCTAACAAAATTCCGTTCTTTTTATTTTAAATTAAATGTTTCTTTTGGGGAAAAATATAAATAAACCCATAAAATGTGATTAAAACAGCTTAAGTCTCATAAATGTTCTTTGAATGAAATTCTATTTAAAAATTTCGCCTCTTATGTAATGAATTTTCTTCTTTTGCCATTTAGTAATGCTGAGGTTGAAAGAGTTTTTAGTGGAAAGAACCTATTAAAAACCAAAGTTAGAAATCGTATGGGTTTAACTACAATGAATTCTATTCTTTATATAAGATGCGTGCTAAAAATGTTAAACAAATGCTGAAATTTGCTCAGAATTACTAAGAAAATACGACGGAAATATTTAAGGGTGTCCCAACTAGAACGAAATTTTAAATAAAACACAGATATTTAAAAAAATCGTGAAACTTTATAATATCGTAAAGTAGACAGAATAAGATTATGCATGGAACAAGATATCGAGCAGATGGCCGCCGCTGTTTTGCTGACACACACGCGATCTTTTAACGCTACGATATTTCATTAATACAGCGTCCAATTTTCTCTTTTAAGGCTTGAGTCGTCGTCAGCTTATTTGCGTAAACCATCGACTTAAAAAACCCCAAATAAAAAATCTAAAGGTGTTTAATCGCACGATCTATTCTGATTTCTCTGGCTGTATGATGTGGTTTCATCGACCTGGTGGAAGGCGCGTTTCGGCAAATTTATCCATTAATCTGTTTACAGTTGACTCTTTTAGAGCATTATTGTGACCCCCAAATTAAAGTCAGAAACTAATACTTTTGATGATGTACTCGATTGTTTAATACATAATATTTTAATTCTTTTACCCTTAGTTATCCTTTTTCATTTATTTCAACAAACTATTTTATGTTTGTTAAGACTAATACTTCAGACCTGCTATGTAACATGCTTATGATTTATGTAACTTTGTTTTGTTTGTTATTGAATAAACTATTTTATGTGACTGAAGTTATATTATACGTTTTCATATGCTACATAAAATTGTTTTTTGTACGTTAATTGTTATCAAATGAATTGTTTATAGTAAAACTCTGAAATACATATCGTTTTACAAATTTTTTTATTAAGAGTTAAAAAAAGTTCTGTAATATTGTCAAAAATACGCTTAAACAAATTTAGCTCTGTTTTTTAGCTCTGTAAAAGATTTTTTAGCACTTTTTAGCATTATTTTTGAATGGTTTTAGCTCCAAAATTTTTTTAGTTCTGGCCACACTGATTATAACTTTAAAAATTAGTAATGAATTAATTAATTTTAGTTTTGTATACATTAGGTCTATTCGTTTACTTTCCAGTAAAAGTCCAGTAAGCTGAGTATTTACTGAGTAAATGAACGAATTTACTCTCACCAAATCATTTGTACAAGAAAAGTAAACGAACAGAAAATTTGTAAAAATCCAGTAAGAAAATCAAAACAATAAGAAAAAAACAATACAAAAGGCAATAAATAAATAAAAAATGACCTAAGCTTTTAATTTTTAATTAGTTATATACTTTTTAACTTTAATTTAGTTAATTTTATTTCTTTTACTTAAAATTTTTAACTTAATAAAAATTGCGGCAAATTTTCAACTGCCTGTTTTTCTTTTGTTTACGTTTTTTATTCATGTTGTTGTTGTTACTGAACTTTTACAAGCAAAAAATTTCCCCGTAACATTTTGCAAATACTCAGCAAATAAACTGTCACTTTTTCTCAAAAATTCTCTCTGTTTACATTTCCCCTCTTACTGAGTTTTGGGTAAACGAACGACTTTCCGTAATATTTTGTAATATTTTGTAATAATTTGTACAAATTTTAACGTAAACGAATGAATCTATTGAATGTATTCTTATGTTTTAATTATTTAATAATTTTCTTAAGAACTTTTAAGTTAAATAAAAAATAAAAATAAGAAAGTAAACATTAATTTTATTGAAATTGTTTGTTGTCGTGTCGAGTTTTTTACTCTCAACAGTTCTCTACAGTTCTCTTGTGTGTTTTTTTAATTTTGTGTCTTTTTTGTTTCTACACGAATTTGATTCGCGTGAACAAAAACGAATAAAGAGTTGAATCTAAAAAAAAGCGAATGTGTTGAAAAGCTTTTCAAATGTTTTGATGCAGAACTCTGGTATACACTCTTAGTTTTAGATACATACGTGAAATATATAGCTTTTGAATGGATGGATATCAGCTTTGTCGGAAAAGTTATTAAAGATTTACTTATTAATCTGAAGTTAGTTATTAATAAAGTTCGATAGACCAGATAAACCATGCAGAAAAGATTCTTCAAAATGTACATGCCCTTACATTTGCAATAGCACATCGATTTGATGAAGTTTAAGTATTCTGGCATGCAACCCAAAAACACAGTGCCCAGTGAGGGCTGTGCACTTTAATTCGTACGAATTATCCAACTAGTAAAAGTTAGCGGACTGATTTAGGTCAAAGCTTTAACAATGATAAGCCTTAAAGTTATAGGGTATACACTCTTAGTTTTAGATACATACGTGAAATATATAGCTCTTGAATGGATGGATATCAGCTTTGTCGGAAAAGTTATTAAAGATTTACTTATTAATCTAAAGTTAGTTAATTAATTAAAATGAACACTTCATCAATAATATTTGGGATGTATTGTTCTTTTGATCTGTCCGATGGATGTTTAAAGGTTTTGCTCTAGTTCCTTGTGCAATTTTAATGTGATTTAATTTATCAGCATTAAATCGATTCCCGGTTGGGGTTATATGGGAGATTTCACTAAATGTGAATAGAGCTCGCCCATTTTAAATATCGAACTTTTCAAGAGATCAGAAATACTTTTGTCAAATGTTGTCCCTCTAGAAAGTTTATTTTAGGCGCTATCGCCCTGAATATCAATATTGTACAACGTCTTTATACTAAATGTCATCATCGTATCTTAGGCGAAGTTATACGGGATCAATTGTCAAACGTGAAAGGATTTCTTACAATTCGAATTAAAAAATTTAAATTTTCGTTGATATGTGAGATACTTACATATATATGTAGGTTTTGAACGGATATCATGTAGTTAACTGCATTTTTGTACTTCCTAATTTGATAGATAATACATTATCAATTGTTATCATAATGTTCAAAAGTCAGACACAAAATTAAGATTAATGCAGTGTGTCTGTCTGCTAAAATCAGATTTGTGGAGCTTCTGGATTTTACACAAAATTTTAGGATATTGTCCCACCCTGAATTTTATCATTGTCGATCAAAACACCATCGCTTAAGCGCTAAATTATATCTACCACAAATTACCGAATGCATCAGGATTTAGGTAATCCCCTGCGAAGGACGCTATTAAATTTCATCAAAATAAACACCTGAGATATCGACAAAACAGGAGCTCCAAAAACTTGACTACAACAGAAAAAATTACAGACAGGTAGACGGACGGACAAAAAAACAGACGGACGGACGGAGGTCGCGAAATCGATTCTCCTGCCGATTCTGAGTTGATCGGTACAATTTGAATGGTATTCGTAATCAGATTTGTGGAGTATAGATTTTAGAAAATCCTCACACAAAGAACGATGTCAAATTTCATAACAATTGGTCCATAAACACCTGAGATATCGCTGAAACAATACTTACAAAATGTAAACAAAATTTCTTTGACACGTACTTTCAAACTTGATTTCAGCATACCGAAATATGTCTTAAATAAGTGAGTTTTTAACATTATGATGGCCTTTATTTATGTCTTACGTAAGTGTTGTTGCCAAAAGTAGGTCCGCTAAATATTCTTATTGAAGCAACCATTTAATCGGTATATATATGCATTTAAATACGACCTTTCTCAAGGTACGAAATGTTACAATGTTGTGTAATTTCTGAAATTGTTCGTATTTCAATCTACCTGCAAAATGTAGATCCAATATAAAATAAGGTTATTCACTTATTTAAGTATTATTCATATATCGACTAAAAATTTAATATATGAGGACATACATACATTTTAAAGGAGTGTTAATTATCGAGATTTGAAACTATTTTAGATTAGAAAATCAATAAACACCTTAATGACCTAAATCAGTCTTCAGAAACATACACACTTGTAATTGACCAAAAACTCTTTCCACTCTGTACTTTACTTATGTAACACCATTGGTGAAGGGTATTTAAGGTTCGGCATAGCCGAACAAAGCACTCTTACTTGTTTCTGTTGTAGTCAAGTTTTTGGGCTCCTGCTTTGTCGATATCTCAGATGTTTATTTTGATGAAATTTAATAACGTACTTCCCACGGGATTACCTAAATTTTGATGCATTCGGTAATTTGTGGTAGATATAATTTTGTGTTTAAGCAATATTTCAGGTGTTTTGATCGACAATGATGAAATTCAGGGTGGGACGATATCCTTAAAATTTTGTGTAAAATGCATATGGGTATGCCTTCCAGGAGCTCCACAAATCTGATTTTAGCAGACAGACACACTGCATTTATCTTAATTTTGTGTCTGACTTTTGAACATTACGAGTAAATATGATAACATTTGAGAATGTATTATATATCAAATTATAGGTAATCTCCCTAGGAAACAAAAATGCAGCTAAGTAGGGTAGAAGGGGGAGCATTTGCCACTTTTTTTAAGTTTTCTAGGTTTCTTACAGTGAGAGTTATCACCAAGTATGGGCAAATGCAAAATGAAAATGCAAAAAGAGCGAACGATGTGTACATACACAAAATTGATGAATGAAGCAGAGAAACGAAATTGTGCTTAGTCTAGCAGAAAACTTCGAATGAAGCAGACGTGCGTCGGATGACATGAAATGAGAAAAATACAAAGCGAAAAATTTACATTTATTCCAGCAACAAAATAGTTAAGCTAGTTATTTCTGCGGAAACATATAGCGTTTTTTAACACGTTCGTTTTATACGCATTATTGCGGCTTTTTTTATTTATTACTTATTTAATTTAGAGTTAAGATTTTTTAACTACTTTGTTGTTTTTTTAATTTATTTGTAAAAATAGCTTTAAGATTTTGAATTAGAATTAAGACTTTTTCAGTACATTTTTAATTAGTTTTCTGAATACTTAGTTTTTAGAGATAGTTTGAAATTTTCAAATTGTTAGTTTTTAGATCGAAAAAAAAATACTGAATGAAAAAAAAAATTACTTTTATTTTCTATTTTTTATTCTTTTTCTTTTAACTTTTTAATAAACTATACAAAAATGTTTAAATCACAATATGAAAATGAATTTTTTTTTGTTTTAATACTTTGGGTCAACCAGAATGCATGATTTGTTTTAAGGTTTTGAAAAATATTAGAAAATCTTGTTTCCGAACACATTATTTTGCCTTCCATAAAGAATATGAGAATTTCAAAAATGAAGAAAGGTTTCTTAAATTATATGAAATTAAGCTTGCTTTTATAGAAAATTAATTGAACATTTTGTTCATAATCAAAATTAGAAAAACAGTTATATGTATATAGTCCATTGTTGATTAGGACCTGTATCTATTCTTGTACTGATTATTCGTGTTACATATTGAGGCTGTCTAGTTACGAAACATTAGTTTTAATTATCGATATTAATACATTTTATTTTTAAATTATAATTTAATATTATATAATATATAACATGTATTTAAATAATAAGAAAATTTGGGTTACTTTTTTTGAAAAATGTTGTATATACAATTGTAATAATTATTTGGCCAATGAAGGCTTTTATATTACATAATTTTGAAATAAAAAAAAAAAAAAAAAAAAAAAAAAATAATGTACAGCTAAACAACAACACCGATCAACTGCAAAATAGTGCGCAACAAAACAGTAACAGCTGTGAAGAAGACGTCTCACTTGTAAAGGCAACACTCAAAGCTTCCTTTATAGTAAGTTTTGCACTAGCAAAAAAAGGCAGACCTTTAGAAGATGGGTCCTTCTTAAAGGAAGTAACTGCTGACATGTTGGAATGCTTTGGAGAGAAAGGCCGAGAAATGTCACAAATTATAAAAAACGTTCCCTTGTCTCGTAGGACTATAACAAGGCGAACCGAAGATATAGCATCATTTCTGTACCTCCATACAAAGCAAAATATTGTTGATTCTGAATACTTTTCTCTTTGTTTAGATGAAAGTACAGACATCAAAGATACTAGTCAGCTTTTGATATGTTATAAATCTGTAAATAAAAATTTTGAAATATTAGAAGGTATGTTGTCTTTAATTGGAATGAGGAGCAATGTGAAAGGCAAAGACATTTATGATGCAGTCAACGAAAAAGTTTTTTCTTTTGCAAATAAAGATAAGCTTTCGTCTATTTGCACTGATGGCGCTAATGTTATGGTTGGAACTAACATTGGCTTTGTGGGTCAATTACGTAAGAACGATATTAATGTTCCCACTTTCCATTGCCTTCTTCACCAGCAAAATTTATTTGCTAAGTCTGTTAACATGAAAGAGACAATGGACGTTGTAATAAAAGTTCTAAAAAATATAAGAAGTGGTCACAAGGCATTAGTGCATAGACAGTTTCGGGCATTTCTGGAAGAACTGAATGCCGAACACAGTGATCTGCTATTGTATACAGAAGTACGCTGGTTAAGTAAGGGGAAGTGTATTGATAGATTTTATAACCTAAGAAAAGAAATAATTGAATTCTTTAAGAAGTACCCGACAGATGAAAATGAAAGTTTAGCAATTAAATTGCAAGATAGTAAATTTGTATTAAACTTATCATTTTTCTGTGATGTTTTATTTCATTTGTGTCAGCTTAATTTAAGCATGCAAGGAAAGAAAAAGTTAATATTTGACCTTATTGCATCTGTCGACGATTTTAAAAGTCGCCTGTCAAATCTTTTTACTCAATTTAAAGCAAATGATTTATCCTTCTTTCCTAAAACTAAAGCAACCTGCTTAGAATTTGATATGTGGTCCAATTTACCAGAATTTTATGAATTTTTCAACGATCTAATTACAAAAATTGAGTATTCCTTTCTCGATTTTGAAAAAATTCGAGATTTGATTGAGCTATATCGCAATCCTCTTCTGTGTTCTTTGAATTTCAATGACGAAAAAGCTCAACTTGAACTCGAAAACCTTCAGAAAGATGCATTCCTTCCGTTAGAGCGCGGAATTCAATTTTGGCGTCAAATCGAAAGCAACAAATATTCCGTCCTGAAAAACAAAATTTACAATCTATTTTCAATGTTTGGAACAACATACGCCTGTGAGTCTGCATTTTCCGAAATGGTATCTATTAAAAGCAAGCACAGGCACCTATTGACTGATACAAACTTAGAAAATCTTCTTCGTATAAAAACTTCAAACACTGAAATAGATTTTGATAATCTTATTGCATTTATTCAGCCTTAAACAAAATATTTTCTTTAAATTAATTTTTATTATTATCTACACAACAAGACCATTTTACTTGTTGTTTTTATTGTGGTCTGTAAAATTGATTATAAAAATTTTGCACTGTTGAATGAAATGGTATTGAAACAGTTGTATTTTGCTGTATAAAGATTATTTTCTCAAAATGAAAAAAGCAGTTGTGTTAAATTTGCTTTGGTGCCACCAAAAATTAAAAAAAAAACACTGAAATTTAGAAAAAAGCGCACCACGCAAAAAGTTTCAAAAAGCACCCAAATAGGTGCGAAACGCACCAAGTTGACGACACTGGTAAACAAACCAATACAGTGCCACACATGCAAAGCTTTGAATGTAGTGGTGCCCATATTTGGTTATCACAATTTTTTTGTTCTCCATAGGTACCTATATATGTTAGCTTTAAACTGTGTTGGTTCAGATTGCCTACAGCTTTTCTTTTTTAAGGATTTTACAAATGTCGGGCTCAAAAAAATGTCGACGAGTTGCTTTGTTATATAGGTATGGCAAAAGTGCCCTAGGTAGAGTCCTTAGATGCAATGAACTATTTTTCACATAAGAAATAGATTTATTGATAAAAACTTAAAATATTTGTTCTCAATACTATATTGTTTATTAAACTAATGAATAATTTCTTAGGATAACAAAAAACTAAGGAAAATATTACAAAAATACTTATAGCAAAATATTTTTTCAGGATCTGCTGAAACAATAAATCAGGCTTGATGTTTTAAATATGAAAGCTACAGCAGTCAACATTTGAGATATAGAATATCATATATGATAAACGAATATAAAATCGATTACAGCATCAAAAAAGATAAGTTAGTTCTCAAGAAAATTAGTGGTGGCAAATGCGCCCCTATGGCAAATGGTCCCCTCCTACCCTACATGATTTGCGTTCAAAATCTACATATGTATGTATCTCACATATCAACGAAGATTTAAATTTTTTAATTGTAATTGGGAGAAATCCGTCCACGTTTGGCAATTGCTCCCGTATAACTTCGCCTAAGGCAATCTCTTAGTAGCTAATAAATGTCAAATTAGAATAGATACGATGATGACATTTAGTATAAAGACGTTGTACAATATCGTTATTTAGCGCGATAGCGCCTAAAATAAACTTTCTCTTGAAAAGTTCGGTATTGAAAATGAAATGAAACTCGGTTCACATTTAGTGAAATCTCCCATATAACCCCAACCGGGAATCACTTAAATGCTGATAAATTAAATCACATTAATTAAATAATTGCACAAAGAACTAGAGCAAAACTTTCCACACGTCCATCGGACAGGTCAGAAGAAAAATACATCCCAAATATTATTAAGTATTCATCTTAATTAGTTAACTAACTTCAGATTAATAAGTAAATCTTCAATAAAACTGATCTATCTAAAACTAAGAGTGTATACTCTATAATTCTAAGGCTTGTATACATTGACAAAACAATCATTGTTAAAGCTTTGATCTAAATCGGTCCGCTAACCTCAGAGTTTTACATAACTAATTAAGAACTTTTGCTAGTAGGATGATACGTACGTTTTTGGGTTGCATGCCAGAATACTTAATCTACATCAAATCGATGTGCTTTTGCAAATCTAAGGGCATCTACATTTAGAAGCATCTTTTCTGCATGGTTTGTCTGGTCTATCGAACTTTATTAAATGTTCGTAAAATAGACACATATATCGAAGCTGCTGGCTGGTTTAAATAAGTCTCTCTACTTGTAGTATAGTAATTATTAAATATCTTTTACAAAGGGACCACTTTAGAACCCAAGTGAAGTTGCCTTCTACATCTGCCACCTGTCCAACCTAACCTTTTGTCCATAACTATTCTAGATGATGACGCCACCGAAAAGCTTTTCGTTTTCCGACTCTTAACTTTAAAGACTCTTTGCATATAATATTAGTATAACCAAACATTACTAGGAATTACATTTAGCATAAACAAAAGAAAATGAATATACATATCAAGAATTTGTGTGGGGCTCAACTAAGTCAGTAATCAGAAACTATATAATTATCAATAAATTCTTACGATTTTGTACTTTACTTTTGGAACACCATTGGTGAAGGGTATCTAGGAATCGGCAAAGCCGAATATACCAGTCTTACTTGTTGTACCTCATTTATCGTAAAAGTACCAAATACTTGTCTAATAATTCTTTATTACTTATCGATTGTTACGTTAACTGCATCACAATGTTTATTATCTCAAAAGATACGTATGGGTTTAAAAAAGTACCAAAATATAGTTTTTGTCCTTTTTTAACCCTTTGAGCACCATATTCAAATAAGTACCCAACTCGAGTCCCTTTTTTTTCAGCCGAGCCGAATCAAATTTCAACGTTGTTCCTATCGCTTCTAATTTCGGAGATATGACGTTACTAATTTTTCCTTTTTTGCCCTATTTTATACCCAAAACTGACGAATTAACAAAAGTACCAAATACATGTCCCTTAATTTTAAGTACCGATCTCAGACCAACTTAGTTTTTTGTTTTTATCACTTTTGGTTTAGAAGATATATTTTTTCCGATTTTTACATGTAAAATTAAAAAAAGTACCAAACACGTATTTTTTTCAATGTTAATCGACCAGTCAATAAATTATACTTCTGGCTTCATTAGCTTGAAAGATATTCATAGCTAAAAAGCAAAAACCCTTGATCCTTTTTAGATCCTTCATTTTTGCATGAATTCTGATTGGAAATGGTGTATTTTTAAAGCTCTTTTAATAGTTAATAACTTAAGCATTTCGTGAAGGTGAAACATGTTTTAATCGAATTATTGATTATGTTTTTATATCGCTTTAAACATAAGGTATATTATTCAGATTTTTAAAAATAACGAACTTTTAACCGCAATAAATTGTCAACCTTAGAAAAATTTTATATATAAAATAGTCTGTAGATTCGCCAACAGCATTTTAGTGATACGCATATGAATATATACAAATATCAGGTGTATAGTTTTTTAAATTTCCGTGAGATAGAAATGGATGTTTTCAAACTTCAACACTTTTGAACTTTTCAATGATCCGAAAAAAATATAATATGAATATATACAAATATCAGGTGTATAGTTTTTTAAATTTCCGTGAGATAGAAATGGATGTTTTCAAACTTCAACACTTTTGAACTTTTCGATGATCCGAAAAAAATATAATAGTTTTTCTTAATAACTTATAATGCTTTACACGACTAGACTTTGCCGTTTTTAATATTCACAAAAAGTGTGGAAAAGTTATAGCCACAGTTTTCAGCCAGCCGTCCGTCAGGAAGTGAATCTCTTTTGGATCTAAGACTAATATTTCTATGCGTTACATACATCAGTACCTATCCGTACGGTGCTGAAACTGTGCGAAAAGAATGATGTCTTGAAAGCCCATTGTACTCTTCGGCAGTTGTAGCAAGTTAATTTTTTTTTCTGATATATAAGCCACTTCCATTCATTTTATTGCCGGGGTTACATATTTAAATGTGTAATCAACAAAAAATTGTCGTAGGTTTTGAAATTAAGATTACTTATTTGAGTAAATAAATATTTTCAGTATAAACAAGTAAGAGTGCTATGTTCGGCTATGCCGAACCTTAAATACCCTTCACCAATGGTGTTACAAAAGTTAAGTACAGAAATGAAAGTTTTCCGAATTGTATATCAAATTTTAGGAAATCTCCACAAACTTGAGTAAATAAATATTTTCAGTATAAACAAGTAAGAGTGCTATGTTCGGCTATGCCGAACCTTAAATACCCTTCACCAATGGTGTTACAAAAGTTAAGTACAGAAATGAAAGTTTTCCGAATTGTATATCAAATTTTAGGAAATCTCCACAAACTTGATTTCAACAGACAGACGGACAGACAGACAGACGGACATGGCTAAATCGACTCTCCTGACGATTCTGAGTCGATCGGTCTAAGACGAATAATGAAAAAAATACAAACTGAATGACAAACTTATAATACTCTTTCACCTATTGGTGAAGGGTATAAAAAGAACGCTAAAAAATGCTAAATATATAATTGAAAAATGCTAAAAATAATGCTAACTGCAAAATGGTAAATTTGCAGCTAAATTAAAAATAAAAATGCTAAATCAAGCCGCAAAAATGCCAAAATGGCCACACTGCACGTGTCCCTTTATTTTGAAGTGCCGATCTCAGATCAATTTAGGCTTTGTTTCTATCACTTTTAGATAAGAAGATATAAATTTTTTTCGATTTAAACGCTATTTTTCAGATTTGGGGCCTGTGCGCTACGTGTTAACGTTGTCCAGTTCGACTAAAATTTTGTGGGTGGAAGTTTCTCACCAAATCTCACAATAATCCGACATGCACCCCTTGAAATTGGAAAATTTATTTTTTTCATACATTTGATAACCCGCTATAATCAATCGATTTTTATGGTCGATATCTCATTTTGTTGCTATTATATATATTTTTCATGATTTTTTTAAAACGAAAATTTTTGCCATTTTTATGTAAAAAATATATTTTTTTCTTAACTTTTTTATTTTAACTCCAATACTATTGATCCGATTGAAACGCGATATATAGACGAATTAAAGGCTATGTAGATTTTAATTTTTTAATTTTTCTGATTTTATTTTAATAATATCGGACTAGTAGTTTTTGAGTTATTATTAATTATTTGAAGAAACGTCTAAAAAAATTGCAATTTAAAAAAAATTAAAAAAAAAAATCTTGCCATAGAATTTAAAAATTTTACCATTTTTGTACAAAGGTAGTCATGATACATCAAAATTGTATAGTGGTTTTAAGAGCACATGAAATTTTTTTTATTTTGTTGTGCTGTGTAATATATTATCACATGTACACCAGGAGTATTTTTTTTTCTGTTGTTATTTAAAAGTGTGTTTGGTATTTTTTCGGTGTTTATAAACCGAATTTAATGAAATTTAATAGCGGGAGAATTTCCTAAAATCTGATTTATAATTTATGTAGGTCCATCCTCCAGGGGCTTCAGAAACTTGATTTCAACAGACAGACGGATAGACTTAATCGATTCTCCTCCCGATTCTGAGTCGATCGGTATAATCTTTATGGGGTCTACGATCACTCATAAAAAAATTACAAACGGAATCACAAACATATAATACCCTTTCACCTATTGGTGGAGGGTATAAAAAGTACCAAACACGTGTCCCCTTATTTTCCTAGCCAATTCAAATCCGATTTCAACTTTGTTTTTATCAATGTAGGTTTCGGAGATATGATGTTTATAATTTCTCCCTTTTCTACCCTGTTTTGCCAGCTAGGCGGCCGATTTAAAAAAAGTACCGAACACGTGTCCCTTTATTTTTAGTGCGAATCTCAAGCCAATTTAATCTTCGCTTCTATCGGTTTTGGTTAAGGAGATATAATGTTACCGATTTTTCTATTTTTTACCCTTTTAATTAAAAAGGGTACCAAATATGTATTTGATATTTTGTACTTGGCAATCGACCTGCCAATAAATTTAATTTCTAGCTTTATTGGTTCAAGTGAAATACAATGAAAAAGAAAAATGGACCAACCCTAAACTTTTTCCCCGCTTTTACCCCTTTTTGCCCTCTGAATCAAAGAAAGACCAAACACATGTCTAATATTTTTTTCTTGTTTACTGTCTCCATTTTGAATTTTGTTACTATGTTGATTGGTTCAAAAAATACACATGGGTTAAAAAAAGTATCAACATTTTATTTTTACCCTTTTGTCCCATCTGGTAAAAAGTACCGAACACATGTCTACTTATTTTTGTAGCTGATCCCCTATGACGTTTACTTCCGGAGATACAGCATTACTAATTTTTCCCTTCGAAAAAGGTACCCGCTGCCAAAACTTCAGCTCCTTAGCTTTAGCTGTTTGGGCTGGGCGATGATGAGTCAGTCAGTCACGTTAGAGTTTTATATATATAGAAGATAAGAAATTGTTTTTTTTTTTCTTTTGTAAAATATGACTTTTTTACCAAGCAAATAATATTTTTTTCAGATTTTAAAACTACAAATGAACGAATATAAATATCATTATTTATTCACGAGCTTCGATATTGAACTATTCGATTTGGAAGATTTTAAATATAATTTTGTTAACATTACATCTTACCGATTAGTTGATGTGAATGATGTTGCCATAAAAGAAATTTTAAAAGATATGGAAACTTTTAAATATGAGCATAATTTTTCTGAAGCAGAGTTAAAAAATGATCGATATAAGGATGGAGGGAATACAAATTATCACAAAAGACGTACAATTGGGGCAGAACCGGCATTAGTATTTGATTCTGTATATATATTTGCAGTAGGTTTACAAACTTTGGAGCAGTCTCATACTTTACGCATAAAGAATATGTCATGTGGTGAAGCTAAGCCTTGGGATGGTGGTTTAAGTTTAATAAATTACATTAACTCAGTAATTAAAGCTAATAAGGTCAGTAATAGTAAATAATATTAATCGATGCTGTTTAAAAACAGGTGGAATGGCGTGGATTAACGGGTCCAATACAATTTAAGGAGGGAAGACGTATACAGTTTAAATTGGATTTAGTTAAATTAAAGCAACATTCGATTGTTAAAGTAGGAGAATGGTCTCCGCAACATCGTCTAAATATAACAGAACCATCTTTATTTTTCGATACTGGGACAATGAATGTTACATTGGTAGTTATAACGATATTGGTATGTATTGTATTATGTATTGAATAATTTAAACCTTGAAAAAATTTTTAGTTTTTCAAGTTATTATTAGTTTTGTTAATACTTTAATTTAATCTTTTTCCGAAATTCTGTATCCTTTTACACACTTACATTCGCATTTTTAAGTTCCAGTAGCAGCAAAGCGTACCATTTTTGGGAAGACGTTTTTAGGCCGATCTTAAGAATCAATTCTGAAATGAACACCCATATAAAAATTAAGCTTGGGCATTAATTTCGATTGCTAAGAAACTTTTTTATGAAATAACGCTTGTGATTTTCTGTAATCGTTTACATAATGCAATTCATCTCGATTCGTACTCGATTCGATTAGGGTGAGTTGAGAATATCGTTCTTGAAAACATTGATGCTTCGAAAAATTAATGTTTCTATAAAAAACATCGGTAATAAGAACGATACATCGATGTTTTCCCTATGTTTTAATGTTCACATCATCAAACGATTAAATATGAAGTGAAATCACATTAACATACAAAAGCAAACCACTTAAATTGATATACATGATTTATTTATATACGTTTTAATTATTTTGATTACTATCTTATAATTTTAATATAGAATTAAGGAAAAGAAGTTTTAATAATCTAGTTCCAGCGTTGTCAACTCAGAGGTTTTGGCACTGTATTTAGTGCTTTTTAAAATTTTAGTCGCGAAAAATGTTGGCTTCAGTGCTCGGTACTTTTTTTTAAGGTATTAATATATATATATATATATATATATATATATATATATATATATATAATATATATAATTCTCCGACAACATTCCAATTGGAACAAGGGGTACTTCTCTCAGACAATGAGCTGCATCCGATTCTATTTTTAGACTCATTGAAAGGGACCTACGTTTTTACGCCGGCTCCGAACGGCAAATGCATTAGTTAGAGAAGTTTTACATAGCCTAATACTCAATAACCAGCGGCTAGCTGAGTTATGAGGTGAACCGCCGCTTTTTTGAAAATTTATTTTTTCAAGTGAGTCTGGCCAGGGATCGAACTTGGGCCTCTGGTATGCTAGGCGGATGACTAACCTGCTATACCACGGCGGTTCACAAGGTATTTAGTACTTTTTATTTTTGTTTGATGGCACTGAAGGTTAAAAACTATTTAAAAAATAAACTTTATTTCTACAATAAAAAGGAAATGAGAAAAGTGTGATGTATTTACTTAAGACAAAAACTGTGTAAAAATATTATTCGGTGTTTTTTTAATCAATATATTTTTTATATGAAGATAACAGCTGACCAGACAGTTGCCAAAATCGTAAACTGTGGCATATCCTAAGAAGGTTTCCTTAAGAATCATCATGAATAAATTATTATATTATAAAAGGCTTATTGTAGAAATTTCGTAAGAAATTTTGATTAATTAGTTTGTCATAACTATATTTATACCCTTCACCACCATAGGTGAAAAGGGTATTATAAGTTTGTGCTGATGTTTGTAACGCATAGAAATATTTGTCTTAGACCCACCTTTTAGTATACCAATTAGAATCACTTTCTGAGTCGATTTAGCGATGTCCGTCCGTCCGTCCGTCCGTCTGGCTGGCTGGCTGGCTGGACCCCCATGTAAACCGTGTAATCAAACTACAGGTCGCAATTCTAATGATAATTTGATGAAATTTGGCACAGATCATTTTTTGATAAGGGGACCATGGCTATTGAAATTGGTCAAAATCGGTCCATTATTTATGGTACCTCACATAGGTCCCACTTCCCGGAATTGCTATATTGGCCACAAATATCAATATTTTTTCATGAAATTTAAAACAAATACTGCTTATGTAAACTTAAATCACTGTACCAAATTTCGTTGAAATCGGTCCACATTTGACCATAGCTCCCATACAAATTCTTTAAAAACGCACTAAATGAGACAAAAAATCACTAAAACGCTCGTAAATCTAAAGATAATGGAAATTTTGAGTAACAACTGTAATCAACTGCCAAATTTCGAGATAATCGGTCCACAATTGACCCTAGCTCTTATATAAGTCCAAATGACGGAAACAGGTTGAATATATAAGTTTTGAGAAAATGTTTGTATGATGGCAAAATTTAGCAAATATTTGTCTTTACACAGGAAAAATAACACCTTTGACCTTAGTGGTGAAGGGTATCGTATGGTCGGCTTGACCGACTATAGCGCTTTCTTACTTGTTTTTGTTTAAGAATGCTTAGCATTTTATTGATTAGTTAAAAAAAGTAAAATGTAGAGTTTTTAAGTTAAAAATGGGAACTTTGATTTTTATTATTTACCCATAGATTCTTGCCAAACCTTTTTAGAATTCGTCGAAGTTTACGATTTAGACAATCGCCTGTTCAGAAAAAAAATTCAGGTGATTTTTTTGACGTGAATCAGCACCAAAGATGGTTAGGAGTTCGAATTAACGAATATTAAATAAACGAGGAAATAAGAAAAAACACAAATATTTTAATGACCTCGACAAATCATATTTTCCGGAAGGTATATACAAATTGGAGAAAAGTTGGACTAAGTATAGTTTACAGACTGATTGACTCATTGAACGTGTCTGTCTTCGTCGCCTTTATATCTATACTAAACAGTTCTGCTTCTAACTATTTCCTTTCTAAAATAAGGAACGATCTTTGACACTGTACACAATTTCCCGATAAAAAGATTTAATTTTGATTTTCAATAAATATTCAATGACACCACTATCAAAACAAATATCTGCACCAAATTTCATCAGATTACACTGTGAAACACGATTTTGGGGTAAGGAAAATTCACTCACGAATAGAAAGTACTAGACTAGTGTATTCAAATGCCCAAAGCGTTTGAACCTAGCAGCTGGAACTTTAAAGTTATAGTCATTTATATGATACAATTTTTCCTAAAAATCAAAATTGTTCGAACAAAAAATACAAATTTTGAACTTTTGTATGTATATTTTCCTACCTCATACACTTTTTAGAGTTTTTTTTAAGTTCTTAAACTTCAAACCGCCATAAAATCTGAACCAAAGCGAAATTTAAAATTTCGAAGAATCTAAAAATGATATAAGCCGGGAGATCCTATATACAAAATTCATGAAAATTGGACATGGTGTAGTTCAGTATGTGTTCGAAAATTTTTGATTTGACTCCTACATTTTTCCCCAGAAAATTATATCCTTGAAAACGCGCCTAAGGATATGCACCAAAAATTTTATGTTGTAAATAAAGAA
Source organism: Stomorhina lunata (assembly GCA_933228675.1). Taxonomy (NCBI): domain Eukaryota; kingdom Metazoa; phylum Arthropoda; class Insecta; order Diptera; family Rhiniidae; genus Stomorhina; species Stomorhina lunata. The sequence goes on from OW121745.1 coordinate 2,548,973, forward strand.
ATTTAAAAATTAGACATAATTTATTATTAAATGACTCGTTAGTATTGAATAGTTTAGTTTTGCTTAAATATAATCGAATTTACTTAGTTTTTTTATGCTGAAAATGGTACATTTTCTCAGGTCGGTTTCGAAAATATTTTTTTTAATTTTTCGAAAATTTTGTTCAACAAATATTACAAATTTAGAATTTACTCACTAGTGTTTTAAAACAGACAAATGGGAGAATAAAACAAAAAAAAATAAAATATTAATATTTGTTAGCGCCACTACCAAAAACGCTTAATTCTGATAATCCATCTGGCAGCACTTAATAATATTTTTCTGATTGTCATTATTTTATTTTTAAAGAAAGTAGAAAATTTGTTCTAAAACAGCCATATTTTGGAGCCAAATTGAACCGCCATTTTATTCAGTTGTAAGTTCCAGAACATAAAGGTGGCCGTGGCCAGATAATTTTGTGAATTTATAAACTTGTTAAATTTTTTAATGGTTTTCAAACCAAAAAGTATGTATTTTTAATATAGTTTGTAATTATTATACAATTTCTAATCATTGTTATTTATTTAGGCATTTTAATATAAATGCATTAGTTGAATAAATCCAGAATTTTATGAAACTCTTGTATTTTATTCAAAATCCCATTAGAAATCACTAAACACTCCCATAGGCTGGCGTGACTCCAACAATATTATTGCTTAGTTTATGGAAAACCTATACTGAATGGTTTTTATACCCACCATCAAAAAGAATAGGGGGTATATTGAGATTGTCATTCCGTTTGTAATTTCCTTAATATTGGCTTAAAAACCAAAAACTATATATATTCTTAATCCTTATGAAATTCTAAGACGATTGAGCGATGTCCGTCTGTCTGTCTGTTGAAATCACGATAACGCCTAAACGAAGGGAGCTATCTCACTGAAACTTAGTAAAAATATTATATATGGTCAAACGTATATGGTCAAACGTGAACGGATTTCTTCCAATTGCAATACCAAAATTTAGATTTTCGTTGATATATAAGATACATATATATGTAAGTTTTGAACGCATTGAATAAACTTAGCTGAATTTATGTACTTTACCTATTTTTGATATATAATACATACTCAAATGTTATCATAATGTTCAAAAGTCAGTTAAACACTAAATTATATGTACCACAAAAATAAACATCTGAGATATCGACAAAACTGGAGCTCCAAAAACTTAACTTCAACACACATACGGACAGACAGGTAGACAGACAAACAGACAGATGGATGTTGCTAAATCGATTCTCCTTCCGATTCTGAGTCGATTAGGTCAATTTTAATGGTGTTCACAATCAGATTTGTGGAGTTTATGAAGTATATGGATGTAGGTGTAGATATTAATGCAAAATACGCCATAATGTGCCGTAAGACAGTCCTTATTCCTGAGAACGGCAAGGAATCGACACATTCGGGTCTCCGGGAACACTTTTATTTGCAGCAGCGATCTCTTTAAATTTCTTCACAATTTTGCACGATATGTGGCTGTTGCAGAATCACCATTTTTGTAGTATGTTTTAATAATTTTCATGCTTTGTGTGATACTTAAGCGATCCATTTTCGACAATGTCAAACTTTCAACCAGTGTTGCTACGACAAAAATTTTTTTTGTAGCCAAATTTTCAGATAAAAATAACCAAATTTGGAAAAAAAAGTAAAAAAAATTTGAAATGTCGATGTTTTTAAAGTAAATTAATTGCGAAACATGATATATGAGAAGCTGCAATAAGAAATACATACGGCAACACAGTGGAGCAAAGTTGCCCACTTCGGGTATGTAAAACCTTTGGGTGCGTATAACTTTGGCCAATTTGATCCGATCCAAAAGATTGTTACGTTTTCGAAAACTTAAAAAAAAAATTTAAAAAAACATGACTATTTTACTCCCTTATCTCTTATAGTTTAAGAGATATTTGACCCTAAACATTTGTATGCTTTTTTGGCACGACTTCTGGCCTTTGTTAAAACGAAGTTTTTTTTAAAAAATACACATGTACACATTAAGAAAAAAAGTAACCAATTTTGGTTAGAAGTACACAAAATGGCAGCACTACTTTCAACTGAAAAGAAAAAAAATGGTTTAACAACTTTGTTTGATAGATGTCGAATTCCAGTCCTTTACTTTTGAAACCACGAAATGGATAACCCTTTATAATTCAATACAATAGTTATGCGTTAAACAAGACCTAGACGCTTTTGTACAGAAAAGATTATCAGCTAGAGTAAATATTCCTCTTTATTTTGCCTTTTCAGCTAATACAACTTTTAGATTAGCACTTAACAGTTCTTCTGAAATTACCTTGATGATAAAAGTGACGAGCATTTTTGTTTTTTTCGTTTTCTTACCAACAGACTACAGACTATTAAATTGAGTATATAAGAATCAAGCAAACAATAAATGGCATTAAAAATTGATTAATTTAATGAGTTAAGATAAACGATTATATAATTTTTTATAATATCAAAACTTTTGTTAAAGTCAATATGGCAATACAATTTATTAAAATCATTACAGATTCTACGAAATGGATCGAAATTAGCGTAGTTTGCGGTATAATATTTAATGCTCAAGAAATTGTAGTATCTTGTAGGGCGAGAGGGTACACTAATGGTGACTTTTCCAAGAAGAAATTTAGAGTGGATGTTACCTTTAATAAGCTTTAGTAAAAAAACCGCATTTAGCATTTGTCGGCGACTTTTTAAAGTTGGCAACTTTATGAGCGCAAGGCGATTTTCGTAAGACGGTAACCTTGTATTAGGGTCCCATCCCAATCCACGAAGACAAAAAAGTAAAAACTGAACTTGAATTGATTCAATTTTGATAGAGTGCGCCGAATATTGAGGGTCCCATACAACAGATCCATATTCAAGAATTGGACGAACAAGTGTTGTAAACAAATGTTTGGTGACATAAGGATCAGAGAATTCTTTTGCCCATCGTTTAATGAATCCCAAAATTCCTGAAGCTTTATTAGTAACTGCTAGTATATGGTTTCGGAAATATAGCTTGCTGTCTAAAATTATTCCCAGATCACTGAAGGTATCAACTCTGTGGAGAATAGTACCATTCACAGTGAAAAGACCATTTGTTGGAGATGTTCTGGAAAAAATCATATATTTGCATTTTTTTTGCCTTCAGTTCCTTTAAATTACACAGTACGACAAGGATTTTTTTCCAGAGAGTTAAATTGCTTTAATGTAGACATTTGACATACTGACTCTGAAAATAAAAGCCGTTTTCTTGTATCAGCTCTATATATTGAGATATTTAATGGTCGTTATTTTCAAAAAAATGTAATTTTCGGCGAAAAATTTCGAATTTGAGTGCCAAGTACTGCTAAACTATGAGAGATATCGACCTCATTTTTTTTTTGTATTATTTCTGTAAATGTTCTTAATAAAACAGTTTCAACCGATTTTCGATACTTCAAATTTATTTAAACTAAATTTTCAAAAAACCGTAACTGATGTTTTGAAAATGATCTTAAAACAAAATATTCAATTTGCAGTATTTAAAATTTGCCTAAACCTAATCCAGCCTTGATAAAAAATGTTAATGACACAGATGAATAAATTTTTTCTGTATATTTTCAGGGCCTTTCACAATGTTCGGAAAAACTACGAATAAATTTGGAAAATTTTAAATGATTTTTACTTTATTTATATCGTTGGAAAAAATATTTTCAATAAAGTTCATTAGATTTTATGTACATATTTTAGATCCTGGCTTTAAAAATAAAAATTATTTTCATGCGCCAGCTCTGGTTTTCGAGATATAGCATATATATATTTTTACAGAAAGAACATAAAATTAAATTAAAGTACTAAATAATCAATTTTCAAAAGCAGACAAAAAGGACCTATTTAACGATTTTCTGCCATGGGAAGCCTGTGGTAAATCTCGCTTTAAGCACCAGCAGTAATCTGCCATCATGTGTACATCCCATTTGCCCTTTTATCGTTCCTCCATTATCTGAATGTCCTGGTGAAATCTCTCATCTTGTTCATAACTTAAGTGGCCGAGATTTTCAGGGAAGTAATTCAGATGAGAATAAAGATAATGGAATTTTACGCTTATGTTGCAACCAAGATCTGTCATACAAGACAGCATTTTTTGGACCAAGTCTTGGTAGTTTGGTGCTTTATTATTACCAAGAAAGTTTTTCATAACTGCCACAAATGATTTCCATGTTCTGGTCTCTTTTTTATTCATTGACTTAATAAAATCTTTATCATTGACCAGCAGTCGTATTTGTGGTCCATCGAATACCCCAGCTTTCAATTTTTCAATACTTAGGCTAGGAAATTTTTGCACTATGTACTCAAAGCAGTCACCACTTTTGTCCAGCGCCTTGACAAGTTGCTTCATAATGCCCAGTTTTATATGCAAAGGTTGTAAAATAATTTTATCTTTGTTGACAAGAGGAGGATGTATAACATTGTGCAATTTTGGCAAATAGTTTGCGGTACCCACGGCTTATCTAAATCACACATTTCGACTTTAAAGTAGTCAGTATACACGGTTTTTACAAAGTTAGTAATTGATTTTCTATATTTTTTGAATACGTATTCACCGCAGATGAGGCAAAAGCACTCCGAATCAATTAAGCAACGTCTCCTTGATGTAGTCATCGCGAAAGTTTTGTCACAACTGATATCAAAACTATCTAAAATTCGTAAAAGTGCACTTAACCTCACTTAAATACAAAAAAAGCTATTTACAAAAAACTAAAGCTGATAGAAAAAAACGGCTACTTGATTTGAAATTGTGACATAAAAATCTAATGGAAAATCGAAAAATATTTCTGGAAAATTTTAAAAATTCAAATTTTGTCATTGTGTGTTATTATTACACCAGATAATTAATATCATCCTGTAAAAGAACTTGGTTTTCAACTCTATTAAACGAAGAAAATATTTTGACATCATCTGCATACATCAGAATGTTAGAATACTTTATAACAGTAATAAGATCGTTTGTAAATAGAGTAAATAAAAGTGGCCCAAGATTACTTCCTTGAGGTTAGGGTTTACAAAAAACCGTGAAAATGAGAAACCGCGGTTTCGGTTTTAAAACACCCAAAACCGGCCGGTTTCGGTTCGGTTTTCGGTTTTTTTAATAAAACTATTTCGGTTTAAATTTGTAGGAACATTTAGATAAATTCATTAAAACATATTATAATTTAATACTAAAATTCAGGAAAATAATTCAGGTTTTTTAAATATGAGGGATTTCTTAAATAAGTCTTGTTTCTTTTGGAGAAATTGCAGAGCGCCTTTAGCGTGAATAATATTTGCATCCGAGCGACAAATTGCTTGAATAGTAATTTTTACAAATAGCAACGATTTTAAAGAATTTACAATTTCAAAGTCGATAGAATGAAGCAAATCTAAGGTCGACAGCATTTCTAAACTCTCATGAATACTTTGTTTTAGAAGCAGAAATCTAAGAGTAAACTTAATTCACGATTATGATGCTTTTAAACGCTTGTCCTGTAAAATATTATAACGAACTGACGAATTTTTGAAATACCGAACAGTTTTCCTTACTGCCTCTAGGTTCAAATGTATATGGGCAATCGGTTTTAAATGAGTCAAAGTTCCACGTCGCCGTCTTCAAAATTGATTCTCAGATACAAATTTGATATTGGCTGCTGCTCCATCTATAGTACATGCTACGATGTTTGTATCAAGTGAAATATTAAACTCTATTAGCCTTTGTCAAATGGTTCCTTGCGTTTGCTTAAAATTACACGTTCCTAAAATACGGCCCAGGTTATAAAATTTACCATGAGAATAGTGAATATTTACGTTCATATACCGCCTTCCCCTTACACCTGTCCATTCGTCCATTGTAAACACCTTTTGCTTGTTTCATTCTTCTGCTTCATTAAATAGACAAATTACGTGCAAATTTATGATAAGCTAATGTTATTTCTGAATAATACCAACAAAAAATTATGAAAAATAAATAGCTAAAACCGCGGTTTTTTCTACGGTTTTCGGTTTCGGTTTTGGGGCATAAAAAACCGAGGTTTCGGTTTCGGTTAAAACCGAACTGCAAACCCTACTTGAGGTACACCAGATAATCTTATATCTATCTATCTATCTATCTATCTATCTATCTATCTATCTATCTATCTATCTATCTATCTATCTATCTATCTATCTATCTATCTATCTATCTATCTATCTATCTATCTATCTATCTATCTATCTATCTATCTATCTATCTATCTATCTATCTATCTATCTATCTATCTATCTATCTATCTATCTATCTATCTATCTATCTATCTATCTATCTATCTATCTATCTATCTATCTATCTATCTATCTATCTATCTATCTATCTATCTATCTATCTATCTATCTATCTATCTATCTATCTATCTATCTATCTATCTATCTATCTATCTATCTATCTATCTATCTATCTATCTATCTATCTATCTATCTATCTATCTATCTATCTATCTATCTATCTATCTATCTATCTATCTATCTATCTATCTATCTATCTATCTATCTATCTATCTATCTATCTATCTATCTATCTATCTATCTATCTATCTATCTATCTATCTATCTATCTATCTATCTATCTATCTATCTATCTATCTATCTATCTATCTATCTATCTATCTATCTATCTATCTATCTATCTATCTATCTATCTATCTATCTATCTATCTATCTATCTATCTATCTATCTATCTATCTATCTATCTATCTATCTATCTATCTATCTATCTATCTATCTATCTATCTATCTATCTATCTATCTATCTATCTATCTATCTATCTATCTATCTATCTATCTATCTATCTATCTATCTATCTATCTATCTATCTATCTATCTATCTATCTATCTATCTATCTATCTATCTATCTATCTATCTATCTATCTATCTATCTATCTATCTATCTATCTATCTATCTATCTATCTATCTATCTATCTATCTATCTATCTATCTATCTATCTATCTATCTATCTATCTATCTATCTATCTATCTATCTATCTATCTATCTATCTATCTATCTATCTATCTATCTATCTATCTATCTATCTATCTATCTATCTATCTATCTATCTATCTATCTATCTATCTATCTATCTATCTATCTATCTATCTATCTATCTATCTATCTATCTATCTATCTATCTATCTATCTATCTATCTATCTATCTATCTATCTATCTATCTATCTATCTATCTATCTATCTATCTATCTATCTATCTATCTATCTATCTATCTATCTATCTATCTATCTATCTATCTATCTATCTATCTATCTATCTATCTATCTATCTATCTATCTATCTATCTATCTATCTATCTATCTATCTATCTATCTATCTATCTATCTATCTATCTATCTATCTATCTATCTATCTATCTATCTATCTATCTATCTATCTATCTATCTATCTATCTATCTATCTATCTATCTATCTATCTATCTATCTATCTATCTATCTATCTATCTATCTATCTATCTATCTATCTATCTATCTATCTATCTATCTATCTATCTATCTATCTATCTATCTATCTATCTATCTATCTATCTATCTATCTATCTATCTATCTATCTATCTATCTATCTATCTATCTATCTATCTATCTATCTATCTATCTATCTATCTATCTATCTATCTATCTATCTATCTATCTATCTATCTATCTATCTATCTATCTATCTATCTATCTATCTATCTATCTATCTATCTATCTATCTATCTATCTATCTATCTATCTATCTATCTATCTATCTATCTATCTATCTATCTATCTATCTATCTATCTATCTATCTATCTATCTATCTATCTATCTATCTATCTATCTATCTATCTATCTATCTATCTATCTATCTATCTATCTATCTATCTATCTATCTATCTATCTATCTATCTATCTATCTATCTATCTATCTATCTATCTATCTATCTATCTATCTATCTATCTATCTATCTATCTATCTATCTATCTATCTATCTATCTATCTATCTATCTATCTATCTATCTATCTATCTATCTATCTATCTATCTATCTATCTATCTATCTATCTATCTATCTATCTATCTATCTATCTATCTATCTATCTATCTATCTATCTATCTATCTATCTATCTATCTATCTATCTATCTATCTATCTATCTATCTATCTATCTATCTATCTATCTATCTATCTATCTATCTATCTATCTATCTATCTATCTATCTATCTATCTATCTATCTATCTATCTATCTATCTATCTATCTATCTATCTATCTATCTATCTATCTATCTATCTATCTATCTATCTATCTATCTATCTATCTATCTATCTATCTATCTATCTATCTATCTATCTATCTATCTATCTATCTATCTATCTATCTATCTATCTATCTATCTATCTATCTATCTATCTATCTATCTATCTATCTATCTATCTATCTATCTATCTATCTATCTATCTATCTATCTATCTATCTATCTATCTATCTATCTATCTATCTATCTATCTATCTATCTATCTATCTATCTATCTATCTATCTATCTATCTATCTATCTATCTATCTATCTATCTATCTATCTATCTATCTATCTATCTATCTATCTATCTATCTATCTATCTATCTATCTATCTATCTATCTATCTATCTATCTATCTATCTATCTATCTATCTATCTATCTATCTATCTATCTATCTATCTATCTATCTATCTATCTATCTATCTATCTATCTATCTATCTATCTATCTATCTATCTATCTATCTATCTATCTATCTATCTATCTATCTATCTATCTATCTATCTATCTATCTATCTATCTATCTATCTATCTATCTATCTATCTATCTATCTATCTATCTATCTATCTATCTATCTATCTATCTATCTATCTATCTATCTATCTATCTATCTATCTATCTATCTATCTATCTATCTATCTATCTATCTATCTATCTATCTATCTATCTATCTATCTATCTATCTATCTATCTATCTATCTATCTATCTATCTATCTATCTATCTATCTATCTATCTATCTATCTATCTATCTATCTATCTATCTATCTATCTATCTATCTATCTATCTATCTATCTATCTATCTATCTATCTATCTATCTATCTATCTATCTATCTATCTATCTATCTATCTATCTATCTATCTATCTATCTATCTATCTATCTATCTATCTATCTATCTATCTATCTATCTATCTATCTATCTATCTATCTATCTATCTATCTATCTATCTATCTATCTATCTATCTATCTATCTATCTATCTATCTATCTATCTATCTATCTATCTATCTATCTATCTATCTATCTATCTATCTATCTATCTATCTATCTATCTATCTATCTATCTATCTATCTATCTATCTATCTATCTATCTATCTATCTATCTATCTATCTATCTATCTATCTATCTATCTATCTATCTATCTATCTATCTATCTATCTATCTATCTATCTATCTATCTATCTATCTATCTATCTATCTATCTATCTATCTATCTATCTATCTATCTATCTATCTATCTATCTATCTATCTATCTATCTATCTATCTATCTATCTATCTATCTATCTATCTATCTATCTATCTATCTATCTATCTATCTATCTATCTATCTATCTATCTATCTATCTATCTATCTATCTATCTATCTATCTATCTATCTATCTATCTATCTATCTATCTATCTATCTATCTATCTATCTATCTATCTATCTATCTATCTATCTATCTATCTATCTATCTATCTATCTATCTATCTATCTATCTATCTATCTATCTATCTATCTATCTATCTATCTATCTATCTATCTATCTATCTATCTATCTATCTATCTATCTATCTATCTATCTATCTATCTATCTATCTATCTATCTATCTATCTATCTATCTATCTATCTATCTATCTATCTATCTATCTATCTATCTATCTATCTATCTATCTATCTATCTATCTATCTATCTATCTATCTATCTATCTATCTATCTATCTATCTATCTATCTATCTATCTATCTATCTATCTATCTATCTATCTATCTATCTATCTATCTATCTATCTATCTATCTATCTATCTATCTATCTATCTATCTATCTATCTATCTATCTATCTATCTATCTATCTATCTATCTATCTATCTATCTATCTATCTATCTATCTATCTATCTATCTATCTATCTATCTATCTATCTATCTATCTATCTATCTATCTATCTATCTATCTATCTATCTATCTATCTATCTATCTATCTATCTATCTATCTATCTATCTATCTATCTATCTATCTATCTATCTATCTATCTATCTATCTATCTATCTATCTATCTATCTATCTATCTATCTATCTATCTATCTATCTATCTATCTATCTATCTATCTATCTATCTATCTATCTATCTATCTATCTATCTATCTATCTATCTATCTATCTATCTATCTATCTATCTATCTATCTATCTATCTATCTATCTATCTATCTATCTATCTATCTATCTATCTATCTATCTATCTATCTATCTATCTATCTATCTATCTATCTATCTATCTATCTATCTATCTATCTATCTATCTATCTATCTATCTATCTATCTATCTATCTATCTATCTATCTATCTATCTATCTATCTATCTATCTATCTATCTATCTATCTATCTATCTATCTATCTATCTATCTATCTATCTATCTATCTATCTATCTATCTATCTATCTATCTATCTATCTATCTATCTATCTATCTATCTATCTATCTATCTATCTATCTATCTATCTATCTATCTATCTATCTATCTATCTATCTATCTATCTATCTATCTATCTATCTATCTATCTATCTATCTATCTATCTATCTATCTATCTATCTATCTATCTATCTATCTATCTATCTATCTATCTATCTATCTATCTATCTATCTATCTATCTATCTATCTATCTATCTATCTATCTATCTATCTATCTATCTATCTATCTATCTATCTATCTATCTATCTATCTATCTATCTATCTATCTATCTATCTATCTATCTATCTATCTATCTATCTATCTATCTATCTATCTATCTATCTATCTATCTATCTATCTATCTATCTATCTATCTATCTATCTATCTATCTATCTATCTATCTATCTATCTATCTATCTATCTATCTATCTATCTATCTATCTATCTATCTATCTATCTATCTATCTATCTATCTATCTATCTATCTATCTATCTATCTATCTATCTATCTATCTATCTATCTATCTATCTATCTATCTATCTATCTATCTATCTATCTATCTATCTATCTATCTATCTATCTATCTATCTATCTATCTATCTATCTATCTATCTATCTATCTATCTATCTATCTATCTATCTATCTATCTATCTATCTATCTATCTATCTATCTATCTATCTATCTATCTATCTATCTATCTATCTATCTATCTATCTATCTATCTATCTATCTATCTATCTATCTATCTATCTATCTATCTATCTATCTATCTATCTATCTATCTATCTATCTATCTATCTATCTATCTATCTATCTATCTATCTATCTATCTATCTATCTATCTATCTATCTATCTATCTATCTATCTATCTATCTATCTATCTATCTATCTATCTATCTATCTATCTATCTATCTATCTATCTATCTATCTATCTATCTATCTATCTATCTATCTATCTATCTATCTATCTATCTATCTATCTATCTATCTATCTATCTATCTATCTATCTATCTATCTATCTATCTATCTATCTATCTATCTATCTATCTATCTATCTATCTATCTATCTATCTATCTATCTATCTATCTATCTATCTATCTATCTATCTATCTATCTATCTATCTATCTATCTATCTATCTATCTATCTATCTATCTATCTATCTATCTATCTATCTATCTATCTATCTATCTATCTATCTATCTATCTATCTATCTATCTATCTATCTATCTATCTATCTATCTATCTATCTATCTATCTATCTATCTATCTATCTATCTATCTATCTATCTATCTATCTATCTATCTATCTATCTATCTATCTATCTATCTATCTATCTATCTATCTATCTATCTATCTATCTATCTATCTATCTATCTATCTATCTATCTATCTATCTATCTATCTATCTATCTATCTATCTATCTATCTATCTATCTATCTATCTATCTATCTATCTATCTATCTATCTATCTATCTATCTATCTATCTATCTATCTATCTATCTATCTATCTATCTATCTATCTATCTATCTATCTATCTATCTATCTATCTATCTATCTATCTATCTATCTATCTATCTATCTATCTATCTATCTATCTATCTATCTATCTATCTATCTATCTATCTATCTATCTATCTATCTATCTATCTATCTATCTATCTATCTATCTATCTATCTATCTATCTATCTATCTATCTATCTATCTATCTATCTATCTATCTATCTATCTATCTATCTATCTATCTATCTATCTATCTATCTATCTATCTATCTATCTATCTATCTATCTATCTATCTATCTATCTATCTATCTATCTATCTATCTATCTATCTATCTATCTATCTATCTATCTATCTATCTATCTATCTATCTATCTATCTATCTATCTATCTATCTATCTATCTATCTATCTATCTATCTATCTATCTATCTATCTATCTATCTATCTATCTATCTATCTATCTATCTATCTATCTATCTATCTATCTATCTATCTATCTATCTATCTATCTATCTATCTATCTATCTATCTATCTATCTATCTATCTATCTATCTATCTATCTATCTATCTATCTATCTATCTATCTATCTATCTATCTATCTATCTATCTATCTATCTATCTATCTATCTATCTATCTATCTATCTATCTATCTATCTATCTATCTATCTATCTATCTATCTATCTATCTATCTATCTATCTATCTATCTATCTATCTATCTATCTATCTATCTATCTATCTATCTATCTATCTATCTATCTATCTATCTATCTATCTATCTATCTATCTATCTATCTATCTATCTATCTATCTATCTATCTATCTATCTATCTATCTATCTATCTATCTATCTATCTATCTATCTATCTATCTATCTATCTATCTATCTATCTATCTATCTATCTATCTATCTATCTATCTATCTATCTATCTATCTATCTATCTATCTATCTATCTATCTATCTATCTATCTATCTATCTATCTATCTATCTATCTATCTATCTATCTATCTATCTATCTATCTATCTATCTATCTATCTATCTATCTATCTATCTATCTATCTATCTATCTATCTATCTATCTATCTATCTATCTATCTATCTATCTATCTATCTATCTATCTATCTATCTATCTATCTATCTATCTATCTATCTATCTATCTATCTATCTATCTATCTATCTATCTATCTATCTATCTATCTATCTATCTATCTATCTATCTATCTATCTATCTATCTATCTATCTATCTATCTATCTATCTATCTATCTATCTATCTATCTATCTATCTATCTATCTATCTATCTATCTATCTATCTATCTATCTATCTATCTATCTATCTATCTATCTATCTATCTATCTATCTATCTATCTATCTATCTATCTATCTATCTATCTATCTATCTATCTATCTATCTATCTATCTATCTATCTATCTATCTATCTATCTATCTATCTATCTATCTATCTATCTATCTATCTATCTATCTATCTATCTATCTATCTATCTATCTATCTATCTATCTATCTATCTATCTATCTATCTATCTATCTATCTATCTATCTATCTATCTATCTATCTATCTATCTATCTATCTATCTATCTATCTATCTATCTATCTATCTATCTATCTATCTATCTATCTATCTATCTATCTATCTATCTATCTATCTATCTATCTATCTATCTATCTATCTATCTATCTATCTATCTATCTATCTATCTATCTATCTATCTATCTATCTATCTATCTATCTATCTATCTATCTATCTATCTATCTATCTATCTATCTATCTATCTATCTATCTATCTATCTATCTATCTATCTATCTATCTATCTATCTATCTATCTATCTATCTATCTATCTATCTATCTATCTATCTATCTATCTATCTATCTATCTATCTATCTATCTATCTATCTATCTATCTATCTATCTATCTATCTATCTATCTATCTATCTATCTATCTATCTATCTATCTATCTATCTATCTATCTATCTATCTATCTATCTATCTATCTATCTATCTATCTATCTATCTATCTATCTATCTATCTATCTATCTATCTATCTATCTATCTATCTATCTATCTATCTATCTATCTATCTATCTATCTATCTATCTATCTATCTATCTATCTATCTATCTATCTATCTATCTATCTATCTATCTATCTATCTATCTATCTATCTATCTATCTATCTATCTATCTATCTATCTATCTATCTATCTATCTATCTATCTATCTATCTATCTATCTATCTATCTATCTATCTATCTATCTATCTATCTATCTATCTATCTATCTATCTATCTATCTATCTATCTATCTATCTATCTATCTATCTATCTATCTATCTATCTATCTATCTATCTATCTATCTATCTATCTATCTATCTATCTATCTATCTATCTATCTATCTATCTATCTATCTATCTATCTATCTATCTATCTATCTATCTATCTATCTATCTATCTATCTATCTATCTATCTATCTATCTATCTATCTATCTATCTATCTATCTATCTATCTATCTATCTATCTATCTATCTATCTATCTATCTATCTATCTATCTATCTATCTATCTATCTATCTATCTATCTATCTATCTATCTATCTATCTATCTATCTATCTATCTATCTATCTATCTATCTATCTATCTATCTATCTATCTATCTATCTATCTATCTATCTATCTATCTATCTATCTATCTATCTATCTATCTATCTATCTATCTATCTATCTATCTATCTATCTATCTATCTATCTATCTATCTATCTATCTATCTATCTATCTATCTATCTATCTATCTATCTATCTATCTATCTATCTATCTATCTATCTATCTATCTATCTATCTATCTATCTATCTATCTATCTATCTATCTATCTATCTATCTATCTATCTATCTATCTATCTATCTATCTATCTATCTATCTATCTATCTATCTATCTATCTATCTATCTATCTATCTATCTATCTATCTATCTATCTATCTATCTATCTATCTATCTATCTATCTATCTATCTATCTATCTATCTATCTATCTATCTATCTATCTATCTATCTATCTATCTATCTATCTATCTATCTATCTATCTATCTATCTATCTATCTATCTATCTATCTATCTATCTATCTATCTATCTATCTATCTATCTATCTATCTATCTATCTATCTATCTATCTATCTATCTATCTATCTATCTATCTATCTATCTATCTATCTATCTATCTATCTATCTATCTATCTATCTATCTATCTATCTATCTATCTATCTATCTATCTATCTATCTATCTATCTATCTATCTATCTATCTATCTATCTATCTATCTATCTATCTATCTATCTATCTATCTATCTATCTATCTATCTATCTATCTATCTATCTATCTATCTATCTATCTATCTATCTATCTATCTATCTATCTATCTATCTATCTATCTATCTATCTATCTATCTATCTATCTATCTATCTATCTATCTATCTATCTATCTATCTATCTATCTATCTATCTATCTATCTATCTATCTATCTATCTATCTATCTATCTATCTATCTATCTATCTATCTATCTATCTATCTATCTATCTATCTATCTATCTATCTATCTATCTATCTATCTATCTATCTATCTATATATCTATCTATCTATCTATCTATCTATCTATCTATCTATCTATCTATCTATCTATCTATCTATCTATCTATCTATCTATCTATCTATCTATCTATCTATCTATCTATCTATCTATCTATCTATCTATCTATCTATCTATCTATCTATCTATCTATCTATCTATCTATCTATCTATCTATCTATCTATCTATCTATCTATCTATCTATCTATCTATCTATCTATCTATCTATCTATCTATCTATCTATCTATCTATCTATCTATCTATCTATCTATCTATCTATCTATCTATCTATCTATCTATCTATCTATCTATCTATCTATCTATCTATCTATCTATCTATCTATCTATCTATCTATCTATCTATCTATCTATCTATCTATCTATCTATCTATCTATCTATCTATCTATCTATCTATCTATCTATCTATCTATCTATCTATCTATCTATCTATCTATCTATCTATCTATCTATCTATCTATCTATCTATCTATCTATCTATCTATCTATCTATCTATCTATCTATCTATCTATCTATCTATCTATCTATCTATCTATCTATCTATCTATCTATCTATCTATCTATCTATCTATCTATCTATCTATCTATCTATCTATCTATCTATCTATCTATCTATCTATCTATCTATCTATCTATCTATCTATCTATCTATCTATCTATCTATCTATCTATCTATCTATCTATCTATCTATCTATCTATCTATCTATCTATCTATCTATCTATCTATCTATCTATCTATCTATCTATCTATCTATCTATCTATCTATCTATCTATCTATCTATCTATCTATCTATCTATCTATCTATCTATCTATCTATCTATCTATCTATCTATCTATCTATCTATCTATCTATCTATCTATCTATCTATCTATCTATCTATCTATCTATCTATCTATCTATCTATCTATCTATCTATCTATCTATCTATCTATCTATCTATCTATCTATCTATCTATCTATCTATCTATCTATCTATCTATCTATCTATCTATCTATCTATCTATCTATCTATCTATCTATCTATCTATCTATCTATCTATCTATCTATCTATCTATCTATCTATCTATCTATCTATCTATCTATCTATCTATCTATCTATCTATCTATCTATCTATCTATCTATCTATCTATCTATCTATCTATCTATCTATCTATCTATCTATCTATCTATCTATCTATCTATCTATCTATCTATCTATCTATCTATCTATCTATCTATCTATCTATCTATCTATCTATCTATCTATCTATCTATCTATCTATCTATCTATCTATCTATCTATCTATCTATCTATCTATCTATCTATCTATCTATCTATCTATCTATCTATCTATCTATCTATCTATCTATCTATCTATCTATCTATCTATCTATCTATCTATCTATCTATCTATCTATCTATCTATCTATCTATCTATCTATCTATCTATCTATCTATCTATCTATCTATCTATCTATCTATCTATCTATCTATCTATCTATCTATCTATCTATCTATCTATCTATCTATCTATCTATCTATCTATCTATCTATCTATCTATCTATCTATCTATCTATCTATCTATCTATCTATCTATCTATCTATCTATCTATCTATCTATCTATCTATCTATCTATCTATCTATCTATCTATCTATCTATCTATCTATCTATCTATCTATCTATCTATCTATCTATCTATCTATCTATCTATCTATCTATCTATCTATCTATCTATCTATCTATCTATCTATCTATCTATCTATCTATCTATCTATCTATCTATCTATCTATCTATCTATCTATCTATCTATCTATCTATCTATCTATCTATCTATCTATCTATCTATCTATCTATCTATCTATCTATCTATCTATCTATCTATCTATCTATCTATCTATCTATCTATCTATCTATCTATCTATCTATCTATCTATCTATCTATCTATCTATCTATCTATCTATCTATCTATCTATCTATCTATCTATCTATCTATCTATCTATCTATCTATCTATCTATCTATCTATCTATCTATCTATCTATCTATCTATCTATCTATCTATCTATCTATCTATCTATCTATCTATCTATCTATCTATCTATCTATCTATCTATCTATCTATCTATCTATCTATCTATCTATCTATCTATCTATCTATCTATCTATCTATCTATCTATCTATCTATCTATCTATCTATCTATCTATCTATCTATCTATCTATCTATCTATCTATCTATCTATCTATCTATCTATCTATCTATCTATCTATCTATCTATCTATCTATCTATCTATCTATCTATCTATCTATCTATCTATCTATCTATCTATCTATCTATCTATCTATCTATCTATCTATCTATCTATCTATCTATCTATCTATCTATCTATCTATCTATCTATCTATCTATCTATCTATCTATCTATCTATCTATCTATCTATCTATCTATCTATCTATCTATCTATCTATCTATCTATCTATCTATCTATCTATCTATCTATCTATCTATCTATCTATCTATCTATCTATCTATCTATCTATCTATCTATCTATCTATCTATCTATCTATCTATCTATCTATCTATCTATCTATCTATCTATCTATCTATCTATCTATCTATCTATCTATCTATCTATCTATCTATCTATCTATCTATCTATCTATCTATCTATCTATCTATCTATCTATCTATCTATCTATCTATCTATCTATCTATCTATCTATCTATCTATCTATCTATCTATCTATCTATCTATCTATCTATCTATCTATCTATCTATCTATCTATCTATCTATCTATCTATCTATCTATCTATCTATCTATCTATCTATCTATCTATCTATCTATCTATCTATCTATCTATCTATCTATCTATCTATCTATCTATCTATCTATCTATCTATCTATCTATCTATCTATCTATCTATCTATCTATCTATCTATCTATCTATCTATCTATCTATCTATCTATCTATCTATCTATCTATCTATCTATCTATCTATCTATCTATCTATCTATCTATCTATCTATCTATCTATCTATCTATCTATCTATCTATCTATCTATCTATCTATCTATCTATCTATCTATCTATCTATCTATCTATCTATCTATCTATCTATCTATCTATCTATCTATCTATCTATCTATCTATCTATCTATCTATCTATCTATCTATCTATCTATCTATCTATCTATCTATCTATCTATCTATCTATCTATCTATCTATCTATCTATCTATCTATCTATCTATCTATCTATCTATCTATCTATCTATCTATCTATCTATCTATCTATCTATCTATCTATCTATCTATCTATCTATCTATCTATCTATCTATCTATCTATCTATCTATCTATCTATCTATCTATCTATCTATCTATCTATCTATCTATCTATCTATCTATCTATCTATCTATCTATCTATCTATCTATCTATCTATCTATCTATCTATCTATCTATCTATCTATCTATCTATCTATCTATCTATCTATCTATCTATCTATCTATCTATCTATCTATCTATCTATCTATCTATCTATCTATCTATCTATCTATCTATCTATCTATCTATCTATCTATCTATCTATCTATCTATCTATCTATCTATCTATCTATCTATCTATCTATCTATCTATCTATCTATCTATCTATCTATCTATCTATCTATCTATCTATCTATCTATCTATCTATCTATCTATCTATCTATCTATCTATCTATCTATCTATCTATCTATCTATCTATCTATCTATCTTATCTATCTATCTATCTATCTATCTATCTATCTATCTATCTATCTATCTATCTATCTATCTATCTATCTATCTATCTATCTATCTATCTATCTATCTATCTATCTATCTATCTATCTATCTATCTATCTATCTATCTATCTATCTATCTATCTATCTATCTATCTATCTATCTATCTATCTATCTATCTATCTATCTATCTATCTATCTATCTATCTATCTATCTATCTATCTATCTATCTATCTATCTATCTATCTATCTATCTATCTATCTATCTATCTATCTATCTATCTATCTATCTATCTATCTATCTATCTATCTATCTATCTATCTATCTATCTATCTATCTATCTATCTATCTATCTATCTATCTATCTATCTATCTATCTATCTATCTATCTATCTATCTATCTATCTATCTATCTATCTATCTATCTATCTATCTATCTATCTATCTATCTATCTATCTATCTATCTATCTATCTATCTATCTATCTATCTATCTATCTATCTATCTATCTATCTATCTATCTATCTATCTATCTATCTATCTATCTATCTATCTATCTATCTATCTATCTATCTATCTATCTATCTATCTATCTATCTATCTATCTATCTATCTATCTATCTATCTATCTATCTATCTATCTATCTATCTATCTATCTATCTATCTATCTATCTATCTATCTATCTATCTATCTATCTATCTATCTATCTATCTATCTATCTATCTATCTATCTATCTATCTATCTATCTATCTATCTATCTATCTATCTATCTATCTATCTATCTATCTATCTATCTATCTATCTATCTATCTATCTATCTATCTATCTATCTATCTATCTATCTATCTATCTATCTATCTATCTATCTATCTATCTATCTATCTATCTATCTATCTATCTATCTATCTATCTATCTATCTATCTATCTATCTATCTATCTATCTATCTATCTATCTATCTATCTATCTATCTATCTATCTATCTATCTATCTATCTATCTATCTATCTATCTATCTATCTATCTATCTATCTATCTATCTATCTATCTATCTATCTATCTATCTATCTATCTATCTATCTATCTATCTATCTATCTATCTATCTATCTATCTATCTATCTATCTATCTATCTATCTATCTATCTATCTATCTATCTATCTATCTATCTATCTATCTATCTATCTATCTATCTATCTATCTATCTATCTATCTATCTATCTATCTATCTATCTATCTATCTATCTATCTATCTATCTATCTATCTATCTATCTATCTATCTATCTATCTATCTATCTATCTATCTATCTATCTATCTATCTATCTATCTATCTATCTATCTATCTATCTATCTATCTATCTATCTATCTATCTATCTATCTATCTATCTATCTATCTATCTATCTATCTATCTATCTATCTATCTATCTATCTATCTATCTATCTATCTATCTATCTATCTATCTATCTATCTATCTATCTATCTATCTATCTATCTATCTATCTATCTATCTATCTATCTATCTATCTATCTATCTATCTATCTATCTATCTATCTATCTATCTATCTATCTATCTATCTATCTATCTATCTATCTATCTATCTATCTATCTATCTATCTATCTATCTATCTATCTATCTATCTATCTATCTATCTATCTATCTATCTATCTATCTATCTATCTATCTATCTATCTATCTATCTATCTATCTATCTATCTATCTATCTATCTATCTATCTATCTATCTATCTATCTATCTATCTATCTATCTATCTATCTATCTATCTATCTATCTATCTATCTATCTATCTATCTATCTATCTATCTATCTATCTATCTATCTATCTATCTATCTATCTATCTATCTATCTATCTATCTATCTATCTATCTATCTATCTATCTATCTATCTATCTATCTATCTATCTATCTATCTATCTATCTATCTATCTATCTATCTATCTATCTATCTATCTATCTATCTATCTATCTATCTATCTATCTATCTATCTATCTATCTATCTATCTATCTATCTATCTATCTATCTATCTATCTATCTATCTATCTATCTATCTATCTATCTATCTATCTATCTATCTATCTATCTATCTATCTATCTATCTATCTATCTATCTATCTATCTATCTATCTATCTATCTATCTATCTATCTATCTATCTATCTATCTATCTATCTATCTATCTATCTATCTATCTATCTATCTATCTATCTATCTATCTATCTATCTATCTATCTATCTATCTATCTATCTATCTATCTATCTATCTATCTATCTATCTATCTATCTATCTATCTATCTATCTATCTATCTATCTATCTATCTATCTATCTATCTATCTATCTATCTATCTATCTATCTATCTATCTATCTATCTATCTATCTATCTATCTATCTATCTATCTATCTATCTATCTATCTATCTATCTATCTATCTATCTATCTATCTATCTATCTATCTATCTATCTATCTATCTATCTATCTATCTATCTATCTATCTATCTATCTATCTATCTATCTATCTATCTATCTATCTATCTATCTATCTATCTATCTATCTATCTATCTATCTATCTATCTATCTATCTATCTATCTATCTATCTATCTATCTATCTATCTATCTATCTATCTATCTATCTATCTATCTATCTATCTATCTATCTATCTATCTATCTATCTATCTATCTATCTATCTATCTATCTATCTATCTATCTATCTATCTATCTATCTATCTATCTATCTATCTATCTATCTATCTATCTATCTATCTATCTATCTATCTATCTACTATCTATCTATCTATCTACTATCTATCTATCTATCTATCTATCTATCTATCTATCTATCTATCTATCTATCTATCTATCTATCTATCTATCTATCTATCTATCTATCTATCTATCTATCTATCTATCTATCTATCTATCTATCTATCTATCTATCTATCTATCTATCTATCTATCTATCTATCTATCTATCTATCTATCTATCTATCTATCTATCTATCTATCTATCTATCTATCTATCTATCTATCTATCTATCTATCTATCTATCTATCTATCTATCTATCTATCTATCTATCTATCTATCTATCTATCTATCTATCTATCTATCTATCTATCTATCTATCTATCTATCTATCTATCTATCTATCTATCTATCTATCTATCTATCTATCTATCTATCTATCTATCTATCTATCTATCTATCTATCTATCTATCTATCTATCTATCTATCTATCTATCTATCTATCTATCTATCTATCTATCTATCTATCTATCTATCTATCTATCTATCTATCTATCTATCTATCTATCTATCTATCTATCTATCTATCTATCTATCTATCTATCTATCTATCTATCTATCTATCTATCTATCTATCTATCTATCTATCTATCTATCTATCTATCTATCTATCTATCTATCTATCTATCTATCTATCTATCTATCTATCTATCTATCTATCTATCTATCTATCTATCTATCTATCTATCTATCTATCTATCTATCTATCTATCTATCTATCTATCTATCTATCTATCTATCTATCTATCTATCTATCTATCTATCTATCTATCTATCTATCTATCTATCTATCTATCTATCTATCTATCTATCTATCTATCTATCTATCTATCTATCTATCTATCTATCTATCTATCTATCTATCTATCTATCTATCTATCTATCTATCTATCTATCTATCTATCTATCTATCTATCTATCTATCTATCTATCTATCTATCTATCTATCTATCTATCTATCTATCTATCTATCTATCTATCTATCTATCTATCTATCTATCTATCTATCTATCTATCTATCTATCTATCTATCTATCTATCTATCTATCTATCTATCTATCTATCTATCTATCTATCTATCTATCTATCTATCTATCTATCTATCTATCTATCTATCTATCTATCTATCTATCTATCTATCTATCTATCTATCTATCTATCTATCTATCTATCTATCTATCTATCTATCTATCTATCTATCTATCTATCTATCTATCTATCTATCTATCTATCTATCTATCTATCTATCTATCTATCTATCTATCTATCTATCTATCTATCTATCTATCTATCTATCTATCTATCTATCTATCTATCTATCTATCTATCTATCTATCTATCTATCTATCTATCTATCTATCTATCTATCTATCTATCTATCTATCTATCTATCTATCTATCTATCTATCTATCTATCTATCTATCTATCTATCTATCTATCTATCTATCTATCTATCTATCTATCTATCTATCTATCTATCTATCTATCTATCTATCTATCTATCTATCTATCTATCTATCTATCTATCTATCTATCTATCTATCTATCTATCTATCTATCTATCTATCTATCTATCTATCTATCTATCTATCTATCTATCTATCTATCTATCTATCTATCTATCTATCTATCTATCTATCTATCTATCTATCTATCTATCTATCTATCTATCTATCTATCTATCTATCTATCTATCTATCTATCTATCTATCTATCTATCTATCTATCTATCTATCTATCTATCTATCTATCTATCTATCTATCTATCTATCTATCTATCTATCTATCTATCTATCTATCTATCTATCTATCTATCTATCTATCTATCTATCTATCTATCTATCTATCTATCTATCTATCTATCTATCTATCTATCTATCTATCTATCTATCTATCTATCTATCTATCTATCTATCTATCTATCTATCTATCTATCTATCTATCTATCTATCTATCTATCTATCTATCTATCTATCTATCTATCTATCTATCTATCTATCTATCTATCTATCTATCTATCTATCTATCTATCTATCTATCTATCTATCTATCTATCTATCTATCTATCTATCTATCTATCTATCTATCTATCTATCTATCTATCTATCTATCTATCTATCTATCTATCTATCTATCTATCTATCTATCTATCTATCTATCTATCTATCTATCTATCTATCTATCTATCTATCTATCTATCTATCTATCTATCTATCTATCTATCTATCTATCTATCTATCTATCTATCTATCTATCTATCTATCTATCTATCTATCTATCTATCTATCTATCTATCTATCTATCTATCTATCTATCTATCTATCTATCTATCTATCTATCTATCTATCTATCTATCTATCTATCTATCTATCTATCTATCTATCTATCTATCTATCTATCTATCTATCTATCTATCTATCTATCTATCTATCTATCTATCTATCTATCTATCTATCTATCTATCTATCTATCTATCTATCTATCTATCTATCTATCTATCTATCTATCTATCTATCTATCTATCTATCTATCTATCTATCTATCTATCTATCTATCTATCTATCTATCTATCTATCTATCTATCTATCTATCTATCTATCTATCTATCTATCTATCTATCTATCTATCTATCTATCTATCTATCTATCTATCTATCTATCTATCTATCTATCTATCTATCTATCTATCTATCTATCTATCTATCTATCTATCTATCTATCTATCTATCTATCTATCTATCTATCTATCTATCTATCTATCTATCTATCTATCTATCTATCTATCTATCTATCTATCTATCTATCTATCTATCTATCTATCTATCTATCTATCTATCTATCTATCTATCTATCTATCTATCTATCTATCTATCTATCTATCTATCTATCTATCTATCTATCTATCTATCTATCTATCTATCTATCTATCTATCTATCTATCTATCTATCTATCTATCTATCTATCTATCTATCTATCTATCTATCTATCTATCTATCTATCTATCTATCTATCTATCTATCTATCTATCTATCTATCTATCTATCTATCTATCTATCTATCTATCTATCTATCTATCTATCTATCTATCTATCTATCTATCTATCTATCTATCTATCTATCTATCTATCTATCTATCTATCTATCTATCTATCTATCTATCTATCTATCTATCTATCTATCTATCTATCTATCTATCTATCTATCTATCTATCTATCTATCTATCTATCTATCTATCTATCTATCTATCTATCTATCTATCTATCTATCTATCTATCTATCTATCTATCTATCTATCTATCTATCTATCTATCTATCTATCTATCTATCTATCTATCTATCTATCTATCTATCTATCTATCTATCTATCTATCTATCTATCTATCTATCTATCTATCTATCTATCTATCTATCTATCTATCTATCTATCTATCTATCTATCTATCTATCTATCTATCTATCTATCTATCTATCTATCTATCTATCTATCTATCTATCTATCTATCTATCTATCTATCTATCTATCTATCTATCTATCTATCTATCTATCTATCTATCTATCTATCTATCTATCTATCTATCTATCTATCTATCTATCTATCTATCTATCTATCTATCTATCTATCTATCTATCTATCTATCTATCTATCTATCTATCTATCTATCTATCTATCTATCTATCTATCTATCTATCTATCTATCTATCTATCTATCTATCTATCTATCTATCTATCTATCTATCTATCTATCTATCTATCTATCTATCTATCTATCTATCTATCTATCTATCTATCTATCTATCTATCTATCTATCTATCTATCTATCTATCTATCTATCTATCTATCTATCTATCTATCTATCTATCTATCTATCTATCTATCTATCTATCTATCTATCTATCTATCTATCTATCTATCTATCTATCTATCTATCTATCTATCTATCTATCTATCTATCTATCTATCTATCTATCTATCTATCTATCTATCTATCTATCTATCTATCTATCTATCTATCTATCTATCTATCTATCTATCTATCTATCTATCTATCTATCTATCTATCTATCTATCTATCTATCTATCTATCTATCTATCTATCTATCTATCTATCTATCTATCTATCTATCTATCTATCTATCTATCTATCTATCTATCTATCTATCTATCTATCTATCTATCTATCTATCTATCTATCTATCTATCTATCTATCTATCTATCTATCTATCTATCTATCTATCTATCTATCTATCTATCTATCTATCTATCTATCTATCTATCTATCTATCTATCTATCTATCTATCTATCTATCTATCTATCTATCTATCTATCTATCTATCTATCTATCTATCTATCTATCTATCTATCTATCTATCTATCTATCTATCTATCTATCTATCTATCTATCTATCTATCTATCTATCTATCTATCTATCTATCTATCTATCTATCTATCTATCTATCTATCTATCTATCTATCTATCTATCTATCTATCTATCTATCTATCTATCTATCTATCTATCTATCTATCTATCTATCTATCTATCTATCTATCTATCTATCTATCTATCTATCTATCTATCTATCTATCTATCTATCTATCTATCTATCTATCTATCTATCTATCTATCTATCTATCTATCTATCTATCTATCTATCTATCTATCTATCTATCTATCTATCTATCTATCTATCTATCTATCTATCTATCTATCTATCTATCTATCTATCTATCTATCTATCTATCTATCTATCTATCTATCTATCTATCTATCTATCTATCTATCTATCTATCTATCTATCTATCTATCTATCTATCTATCTATCTATCTATCTATCTATCTATCTATCTATCTATCTATCTATCTATCTATCTATCTATCTATCTATCTATCTATCTATCTATCTATCTATCTATCTATCTATCTATCTATCTATCTATCTATCTATCTATCTATCTATCTATCTATCTATCTATCTATCTATCTATCTATCTATCTATCTATCTATCTATCTATCTATCTATCTATCTATCTATCTATCTATCTATCTATCTATCTATCTATCTATCTATCTATCTATCTATCTATCTATCTATCTATCTATCTATCTATCTATCTATCTATCTATCTATCTATCTATCTATCTATCTATCTATCTATCTATCTATCTATCTATCTATCTATCTATCTATCTATCTATCTATCTATCTATCTATCTATCTATCTATCTATCTATCTATCTATCTATCTATCTATCTATCTATCTATCTATCTATCTATCTATCTATCTATCTATCTATCTATCTATCTATCTATCTATCTATCTATCTATCTATCTATCTATCTATCTATCTATCTATCTATCTATCTATCTATCTATCTATCTATCTATCTATCTATCTATCTATCTATCTATCTATCTATCTATCTATCTATCTATCTATCTATCTATCTATCTATCTATCTATCTATCTATCTATCTATCTATCTATCTATCTATCTATCTATCTATCTATCTATCTATCTATCTATCTATCTATCTATCTATCTATCTATCTATCTATCTATCTATCTATCTATCTATCTATCTATCTATCTATCTATCTATCTATCTATCTATCTATCTATCTATCTATCTATCTATCTATCTATCTATCTATCTATCTATCTATCTATCTATCTATCTATCTATCTATCTATCTATCTATCTATCTATCTATCTATCTATCTATCTATCTATCTATCTATCTATCTATCTATCTATCTATCTATCTATCTATCTATCTATCTATCTATCTATCTATCTATCTATCTATCTATCTATCTATCTATCTATCTATCTATCTATCTATCTATCTATCTATCTATCTATCTATCTATCTATCTATCTATCTATCTATCTATCTATCTATCTATCTATCTATCTATCTATCTATCTATCTATCTATCTATCTATCTATCTATCTATCTATCTATCTATCTATCTATCTATCTATCTATCTATCTATCTATCTATCTATCTATCTATCTATCTATCTATCTATCTATCTATCTATCTATCTATCTATCTATCTATCTATCTATCTATCTATCTATCTATCTATCTATCTATCTATCTATCTATCTATCTATCTATCTATCTATCTATCTATCTATCTATCTATCTATCTATCTATCTATCTATCTATC
The DNA here is from genome assembly GCA_933228675.1 of Stomorhina lunata. NCBI lineage: Eukaryota > Metazoa > Arthropoda > Insecta > Diptera > Rhiniidae > Stomorhina > Stomorhina lunata. Next base: position 2,577,762 of record OW121745.1, read on the forward strand.
TATCTATCTATCTATCTATCTATCTATCTATCTATCTATCTATCTATCTATCTATCTATCTATCTATCTATCTATCTATCTATCTATCTATCTATCTATCTATCTATCTATCTATCTATCTATCTATCTATCTATCTATCTATCTATCTATCTATCTATCTATCTATCTATCTATCTATCTATCTATCTATCTATCTATCTATCTATCTATCTATCTATCTATCTATCTATCTATCTATCTATCTATCTATCTATCTATCTATCTATCTATCTATCTATCTATCTATCTATCTATCTATCTATCTATCTATCTATCTATCTATCTATCTATCTATCTATCTATCTATCTATCTATCTATCTATCTATCTATCTATCTATCTATCTATCTATCTATCTATCTATCTATCTATCTATCTATCTATCTATCTATCTATCTATCTATCTATCTATCTATCTATCTATCTATCTATCTATCTATCTATCTATCTATCTATCTATCTATCTATCTATCTATCTATCTATCTATCTATCTATCTATCTATCTATCTATCTATCTATCTATCTATCTATCTATCTATCTATCTATCTATCTATCTATCTATCTATCTATCTATCTATCTATCTATCTATCTATCTATCTATCTATCTATCTATCTATCTATCTATCTATCTATCTATCTATCTATCTATCTATCTATCTATCTATCTATCTATCTATCTATCTATCTATCTATCTATCTATCTATCTATCTATCTATCTATCTATCTATCTATCTATCTATCTATCTATCTATCTATCTATCTATCTATCTATCTATCTATCTATCTATCTATCTATCTATCTATCTATCTATCTATCTATCTATCTATCTATCTATCTATCTATCTATCTATCTATCTATCTATCTATCTATCTATCTATCTATCTATCTATCTATCTATCTATCTATCTATCTATCTATCTATCTATCTATCTATCTATCTATCTATCTATCTATCTATCTATCTATCTATCTATCTATCTATCTATCTATCTATCTATCTATCTATCTATCTATCTATCTATCTATCTATCTATCTATCTATCTATCTATCTATCTATCTATCTATCTATCTATCTATCTATCTATCTATCTATCTATCTATCTATCTATCTATCTATCTATCTATCTATCTATCTATCTATCTATCTATCTATCTATCTATCTATCTATCTATCTATCTATCTATCTATCTATCTATCTATCTATCTATCTATCTATCTATCTATCTATCTATCTATCTATCTATCTATCTATCTATCTATCTATCTATCTATCTATCTATCTATCTATCTATCTATCTATCTATCTATCTATCTATCTATCTATCTATCTATCTATCTATCTATCTATCTATCTATCTATCTATCTATCTATCTATCTATCTATCTATCTATCTATCTATCTATCTATCTATCTATCTATCTATCTATCTATCTATCTATCTATCTATCTATCTATCTATCTATCTATCTATCTATCTATCTATCTATCTATCTATCTATCTATCTATCTATCTATCTATCTATCTATCTATCTATCTATCTATCTATCTATCTATCTATCTATCTATCTATCTATCTATCTATCTATCTATCTATCTATCTATCTATCTATCTATCTATCTATCTATCTATCTATCTATCTATCTATCTATCTATCTATCTATCTATCTATCTATCTATCTATCTATCTATCTATCTATCTATCTATCTATCTATCTATCTATCTATCTATCTATCTATCTATCTATCTATCTATCTATCTATCTATCTATCTATCTATCTATCTATCTATCTATCTATCTATCTATCTATCTATCTATCTATCTATCTATCTATCTATCTATCTATCTATCTATCTATCTATCTATCTATCTATCTATCTATCTATCTATCTATCTATCTATCTATCTATCTATCTATCTATCTATCTATCTATCTATCTATCTATCTATCTATCTATCTATCTATCTATCTATCTATCTATCTATCTATCTATCTATCTATCTATCTATCTATCTATCTATCTATCTATCTATCTATCTATCTATCTATCTATCTATCTATCTATCTATCTATCTATCTATCTATCTATCTATCTATCTATCTATCTATCTATCTATCTATCTATCTATCTATCTATCTATCTATCTATCTATCTATCTATCTATCTATCTATCTATCTATCTATCTATCTATCTATCTATCTATCTATCTATCTATCTATCTATCTATCTATCTATCTATCTATCTATCTATCTATCTATCTATCTATCTATCTATCTATCTATCTATCTATCTATCTATCTATCTATCTATCTATCTATCTATCTATCTATCTATCTATCTATCTATCTATCTATCTATCTATCTATCTATCTATCTATCTATCTATCTATCTATCTATCTATCTATCTATCTATCTATCTATCTATCTATCTATCTATCTATCTATCTATCTATCTATCTATCTATCTATCTATCTATCTATCTATCTATCTATCTATCTATCTATCTATCTATCTATCTATCTATCTATCTATCTATCTATCTATCTATCTATCTATCTATCTATCTATCTATCTATCTATCTATCTATCTATCTATCTATCTATCTATCTATCTATCTATCTATCTATCTATCTATCTATCTATCTATCTATCTATCTATCTATCTATCTATCTATCTATCTATCTATCTATCTATCTATCTATCTATCTATCTATCTATCTATCTATCTATCTATCTATCTATCTATCTATCTATCTATCTATCTATCTATCTATCTATCTATCTATCTATCTATCTATCTATCTATCTATCTATCTATCTATCTATCTATCTATCTATCTATCTATCTATCTATCTATCTATCTATCTATCTATCTATCTATCTATCTATCTATCTATCTATCTATCTATCTATCTATCTATCTATCTATCTATCTATCTATCTATCTATCTATCTATCTATCTATCTATCTATCTATCTATCTATCTATCTATCTATCTATCTATCTATCTATCTATCTATCTATCTATCTATCTATCTATCTATCTATCTATCTATCTATCTATCTATCTATCTATCTATCTATCTATCTATCTATCTATCTATCTATCTATCTATCTATCTATCTATCTATCTATCTATCTATCTATCTATCTATCTATCTATCTATCTATCTATCTATCTATCTATCTATCTATCTATCTATCTATCTATCTATCTATCTATCTATCTATCTATCTATCTATCTATCTATCTATCTATCTATCTATCTATCTATCTATCTATCTATCTATCTATCTATCTATCTATCTATCTATCTATCTATCTATCTATCTATCTATCTATCTATCTATCTATCTATCTATCTATCTATCTATCTATCTATCTATCTATCTATCTATCTATCTATCTATCTATCTATCTATCTATCTATCTATCTATCTATCTATCTATCTATCTATCTATCTATCTATCTATCTATCTATCTATCTATCTATCTATCTATCTATCTATCTATCTATCTATCTATCTATCTATCTATCTATCTATCTATCTATCTATCTATCTATCTATCTATCTATCTATCTATCTATCTATCTATCTATCTATCTATCTATCTATCTATCTATCTATCTATCTATCTATCTATCTATCTATCTATCTATCTATCTATCTATCTATCTATCTATCTATCTATCTATCTATCTATCTATCTATCTATCTATCTATCTATCTATCTATCTATCTATCTATCTATCTATCTATCTATCTATCTATCTATCTATCTATCTATCTATCTATCTATCTATCTATCTATCTATCTATCTATCTATCTATCTATCTATCTATCTATCTATCTATCTATCTATCTATCTATCTATCTATCTATCTATCTATCTATCTATCTATCTATCTATCTATCTATCTATCTATCTATCTATCTATCTATCTATCTATCTATCTATCTATCTATCTATCTATCTATCTATCTATCTATCTATCTATCTATCTATCTATCTATCTATCTATCTATCTATCTATCTATCTATCTATCT